>CALNHX010013491.1:0-16210 GCA_940337035.1 Agriotes lineatus
AAACTCGATTTACCTATATGTGTTGTAAACGTTTAAAGAAAGTTTAAGGGAAATTGTATCGATTGCCGATTCATTCACATAGAATGAATCTAATAGAGATGGGTAGTTCGCGAACGAACTGATAAAATGAACGATTCCTTTAAGTGAACTAAATGAACTAGTTCGCGACTTTGAAATGAACTAGTTCAAAATGAACTATCGAACTTTTAGCAATCTTTCATATGAATGAGGTAATCGATCGGTTCCATAGTTCGCAAACTACTGTAATACAAATCATTCTCATCAGTCAGCCCTGTTTGAACGTGATACCAACGAATAACATTTTGTCGGTCGCCAGTCGCGATAATCGGCTAATGACGACTTTTGTTTGGGCCCATTGGAGCTCCGCACAACAAATAACTGCTTTATTATGATAACACTCGCTGCAAAACGAAACTCAACTTATTGTCTGTGGATTACTACATATGCATCGCATATTATTTTATTTATTATTACATCATTTAATTTTTGTGGGCTAGTGTGAAATACATATTTTGCGTTAAATAACAGTAATAAGAAAACATTGTATTTTATTTAAAATAAAAATTTTAAGTAATATTTTTACAAAAAGAACACGAAACCATTTAACATATTTTTATCTGTTTATCAACAACTAAAAATATATTAAAAAAATGTAGTGTTTGGTAATATTATACCGAGAGATCAGATAAATTTATAAGTAGAGTCACCTGTGATTCGTATTATACATTTGACGGTACTGCAGGCTAGTGTCACTTTATGTCAAATTACAAAGATAGGTTTTGTTATTTGACACAGACTGACGCAAAACCTAACCTGCTAACCTCGAATTTGACATAAACTGACGTTGTCATCAACAATACACTTCAGTTCCTGCACCCACATGGGGTCGAAGCAAATACAGGGAGGCTAAAACTTATGGATTCATTCATAGCTTGAGCCTTGTAACGTTCAGTCAGATAAATGAAAATAAAAAGTTGTGTGCCATAATTACACTTTGCTTTCTTATTACTATCCGCAGAATTATCAAAATGAGTCCATAAATTACTACAAAAGAATGTAGTCGATCTGATTAGCCACTCCACACAACTGTAACGCTTGCAAATCTGCATTTCTGCATATCCGTTCTTCGTTCAACCTTTATACAGATTACCTAAATGTTTGCGCGCGCATTATAGTTTGCGAACGAACTAGTATATTGAACGATTCTTTCCTACGAACTAGTTTGCGCGAAATAGTTCATCACAACGAACTACTTTTCCCATCTCTAGAATCTAAACTGCTGACAAATACGAAGTTTCTATCAGCGAGTCTCCTATAGGACGTTGCGTTTTGGCTCTACCCACAGTTTCGAATACGCATTATATATGTGAAATATGCGTCCGGGAAGAGCTGCTAAGCACCACTTCCTGACCTCTGTCTGTAATGTGCCATTTCCCAGGCTCAAATTAACGACGTAAAATAGTAAACAGTGAGAATAATGTAAGACTATACATGGCTGAATTGTGCAAAATTGGGGCATTTACTTAATGTTTCCATGGTCGTACAAAATAACAACACAGTGATTGTAGAAAATAATTGAAATGGGATTATTTCATTGTAATTTCAAAACCGAAAATTGTTACTAGCATGGGTAAATTGATTAATTCTAAAATAAAATTGTCAATGTATAGTCTTACATTATTCACACTGTATAGCGGACAGTATGAAGTCAAAATTATGACATTAGTATCTATTATTTTATTTATCAAAACAAAAACACAAACTTGTTTCCATAGTAATGAAAACAAGACATATTATTCAACATGTTTTCACATACAGGGAACGGAAAGAACAAAAGTTGTTACATGTACCCTAAAATTGAGTTTTTGCGGACGAATAGCAGATGAGTCTGCAAAAACTTAATTTAGGTACGTGTGACAGATTTTTTTTTGTAATAGCTCTCAAAAATTTTTACAGAATAACCTTTATTTTTATTGCGATCGGAGTAAAGTAGTTTAGAAAAGAGCACGCCTAGAATTCTGTACCATTAGTAACAAATTTGTTTTGTTAATTCATTCAAAAATATTATTTGCTTAACCAATCTAAAACAGTCCGCAAAAGGTTGCTATGACAACTTTTAGGAATTGGCCAAAAATACAGCATTTTACAGACTCAATTGAATCCGTAAAATAGTAATTTTGGAGAGCATGTATAACAAATGTACTTTTATGTAATACTGCAAATTTTAAGTCCAGAAAATTATCAGTTGCAATAGAACGAAAAGCAAAAGTTCTGCGGGTACTAAAAAGTGGAAGTATTTTAAATTCGTCTCAGCCTTGGACGATTCGTTGAAGACATTTAACTGATTTTCTCGCATATTCGAACACAATTATAAAGCGCAAGCATTAACTGAAAGAGTAGTAACTTCTCAAATTTATACACTGCAGACTAATTTAGTGTTGCAAAGTTAACCGTAGCAGATTTTGCAAAGTATAATAATATGAATAAGCAGGATTATTAGAAACAACTTTGCTTATGTACTTCCGTTAAACATAGTTTGATATGTAATTATCTTGGTTAAACACATTTCAACAACTTCCAAATATTCCCTGACCAATGCAACTTTCTTATATTCTTTCAATATGCTGGAAAAATTGTTGCATACGTACACAGTTCATTATCTTGGTACATACTATATTTTTATGTTTATTACATCCATTATCAGCTAAACAGGTCACGAGAATCATTCTCTTTATCACCTACGAAAGGTTACAATTATGTAAGTTATCGTAAAGGCAACTTATGTTCACGGGGTTCGAGTGAAATGAAAAACAGTTCACAAACAAATAATATATATTTTTTTGTACAAATGTCACACAAATTATTACAAGGATGACTGGAATGCATAACATTTCATATTGTGCATATATAAATGCATTCTGTTGCGTACTATTAGTAAAATGAGTTATTTATACGTTTATTATCGATCCAGCTGCTGACGGCACTGGCAATAAATTGTCTTTTACATTTCATTTTCGTGACTATAGCTCTGACTTGGATACGTATATCTAACTCACAAGCGATAAAACATTAAAACCAAACAAATAGCCCCAAATTACAAAAAAACACAAGATACACAAATATGCATGTTTAAACCATTCAAATTTGTTCTGTACAATAAGAGAGTATATATTGCAATGTTGCGGTATAAAAATGAGTCGGCACCGAAATTAATCCTAAGTTCAATTCGGAGGAAGCGAGAACGTAACTTATACATAAATCACAAATGCCGACTCTGGAAGAACAGAATAGCTTATACCATACGGATAGATTGTATTATTTGGAAAACGGCAGATCCACATACGACGAAGATAAACAGAGCAAGCAGCCATGGTCCAACTGGGTAGCTTTCGTCCTGGGGTCTCTGGATAGAGGAGAAGGAGTTACGTTAGTGAATGCCTCGCAAAGCAGCGTACACACAGTACATTTTCAAATAAATAAGCGCAAACACACAGGCAATATGGTTGGTAAATACTCACCGTCGATTTGGGGACGTTTCCGCGATTCACGACGTTTTTGCTCGCCTTCTCGTTAGCGATGCGCATTCTTTGTTTAGGTGCCATTTTCCTAAATATTTAATGTAAGCCTGGTCCTCAAAATAAGTTTAAATAACGAAACAGAAAGTAGTACGTGCTTTTGTGACACGTCTTATTGTTCCGAACGCGTTGGAAAAAGTGGAGATTGGCAAGTTTGACGTGTGAAGGCTGACGTCACTACGGCCGTGGCTCTGCACACGGTACCGGTATTTCTTCAACCACAACCTCGAATTACAGCAACTGTTAAAACATTCACGTTACATATTATAAGTATCGGCTAAACTGCAGAATCCGGGGCAAATTTCCCTCCTTTTATTTGATTCCCTTATAATTTTGATTATGCTTACTAGAGTAACATGGTTTATAATAATTAATATTAACAATAGCATGGGAATGTGCCCCGGATTCTGCAGTTTTACCTATGTATCTCACGCTCTCCTACACCATTGTTTTGTGCCTACACCCACCAACTCAAAACTCCAAAACTACGTCGTTAAAAAGAACTGCTGGCCCCAGAAAAGCCCTATATCGGCAAGATCCTGCGACGTCTCCAAACGAAAATACAGAACTAGCAACGAGTTCGCACCCGGCAACCAGTTTATAGACGACGCCCCCTGCAAAAACTTGAACTATTTTACAGTGCCAGCCACAACAAAGCGCAGCTCCGTCACCAAGGCACGCAGATTTGAGCAACGCTCTTTGTGACATACCGTGCGGGTTGCAGACACACTTAGGCCCTTGGTCGACGTTTAATAACTGGATTTTTTATAATATTAATTATTACACTATACATACGTTTGATACTTAAGTTTATTTACAACAATGACATGTGATACTATCGGGTAATCGAATAAATTTTACCTCTAGTGTGCTGTGATTCGTGGTATACATTTGGCAGTACTGAAGTGTATTGTCAGTCTATGTCAAATTTGAGGTTAGTAGGTTAGGTTTTGTTTGTTATTTGACACAAAGTGAAGCGAAACTTAACCTGAAAATCTCGAATTTGTCACAGACTGACAATCCACTTCAGTGCTGCCAAACTTATACCACGAATCACAGCACAGTAGATGTGAAATTTATTTGATCACCGGATACAAACAATATATCTAATCTTTGCAAAGTGTTCTGAATCTAGTCAATCGAAGCGATTGGCTACTGGCTACCCCAAAGGCACTATATATTATTATGATGTTGCTATATAAAGCTATACTTTTATTAATGTGATGCCCTTTCAAATTCAATAATAATTCTTTAATAAAAATAAATCAAGTTCTCTTATCTCAGGTGGTTCACCAAATCAAGATCTCTCTCTATTAATTGAATGTCAATATTACAGTTAATGATATTTAGTTGTCAAACCGACTTCCAAATCTCAATAAACCAGGTATCGACAATTGTGTTTTTACATTAATCAATTCATTCAATTAAATATTGCCTTGTATTATTATATTTCACTGATTGATCTTTATATAAAATGTTTTAATATAAATTTCTAACAAACCTTGTCACTTATTCAGCTTCACTCGCACAACTCCACACATCAGCTCCTCCCGCCTCCCAAAAGACTTCAACGCCGTCCCAGCCCGACACCTACAGCACACACCCGTCAACCAACTCCAATACCACCGCCGATGCCGGCCTCAATCCCTCCATCAAACGGCAGCTTCAACTTCAACAAAACCTGGTAAGTTCCAAGTTTCTAACTGCAACAGCTCTTATCTTGTTTCTTTCTTAGATATCCTTCAGTATTCTGCAAACTGCTCCGATGCTGTCCAACCCCGGCAGCACCACCTCAAATCTCGCTCTAGCTGAATCTCCTTGCCTCGATGCAACCACAAATGTGAAACATAAACATGTAATGGTGCGACACGCCAGTCAATAAATCCAATTCCATCCAATTTTGTCGTTCTCTAGTTCCTTTAATGTAATTCGCAGCACTTAACAATCTCTTCACCGATTGTGAGTATTTTTTAATATTAATATTTAGACTCCTTCTTTAATACTTCCTAGATTTCTTAATAGCAACCCCATTTGTATATCAACCAAACAACTATACAAATTCTGCACTAATTTCCATTTTTATTTAATAAATATCACGTTTCAAAATATCTTATACATTTTTCTTTGAGTTTATTTATGTAACTACAAAAAACTTGTTCTTGTTGGAAACTATTCTTACTGCACCCTTACATATTTTAAATTATCCATTATTTACAATTTAACAATTCACATTATCATTATAACACATTTGTCAATCGTTACCTTGGCTTGTATTTTATTAAAATTTTCTGTAACTATTAAATTAACATATTCAATCAATATCAAAATCTCTTTTCTCATTGTCTCAATTAAATTTATTAATAATGTTTGAAATTTAACACCCATCAAGATTTAATTGTATCATTCTTCCTAGCTTATTTGTTTCAAATATTTCTTTATTGAAATTAATTACACTGCCTCATGTATCATAACAATATATATATATATATATATATATATATATATATATATATATATATATATATATATACAGTGTGTCCCCGGATGGACCTAACTATACTTGTAAACTTCCTTATTTTCTATTTTAGGAAGAACAGTCATTCTTCATAAAAAGTTTTGCTTCATCTAGCAAGTCCGCAGCCACTACCAAATAACATACAGGGTGGTTAGAAAACAAGACAAGGTGAAATTTGGTTCAGAGTAAAGTACTTTTTATTTGAAAGGAAAGCATAAGTATTGCTAGAAAAAGATGTTTGAAATTTCAATAGAAGCTCACATATCTAATTTGAACATTGTATCTCAAAGTTGATTTTTTATCTTTATTGAAATAATAACAAAATTTATACTAGTATAAATTTTGATAAAAAAATCAACTTTGAGATACAACGTTCAGATTAGATATGTAAGCTTCTATTGCAATTTTAAATATCTTTTCCCAGTAATACTTATGCTTTCCTTTCAAATAAAAGGTACTTTATTCTTAACCAAATTTCACGTTGTCTCGTTTTCTAACCACCCTGTATGTTAATTCGGAATTTTGGTAGTGGCTGCGGACTTGCTAGATGAAGCAAAACTTTTTATGAAGAATGACTGTTCTTCCTAAAATAGAAAATAAGGAAGTTTACAAGTATAGTTAGGTCCATCCGGGGACACACTGTATATATATTATTACACCACACCTCTTCCGGGTTTTTTATGTATAATAATTAAATTAAGATATCTACCCTATTTGCTTATTGAACAGAAGTAGTATCAATAATAATATATTTCGCACTTACCTTGTTACTTTCAAATGAATTCTAAATTGACATATCTCATCAATAAATATATGACATTGAAATTATGTCATTTAAATCTTTTTAAATGTACCTCGGCTAGCCAGCTTATTTAGCAATTAAGAACTCTATTTCCTTCTCAGCTGAATGAGTTATTGTTAATATAAATTATATGTTTAGAATTGTATTTTGAATTATCAAATTATTATCAATTATCTTTACTTTAAAATGGAAGGAAAGGTTGTCGCCAATAATTTTAAGCCCATTTTTTTCGTCGATTCCACGGAATGGCAATAATGTTGAACCAATCCTCGAATGGAAACGCATTGCACCACCTCAATTTACTCCTATTATACCTTGATCCTGGGAGTTAAGCAACAGTCCATTGATCATACAACCTTTCCGTCTTATACACCACATAAGGTGCTAGTGACTCGCTATTTTTGATAGTAGCAAACATTATTGAAATTGCTGATTTTGTCGAGTTGAGAATGAACTCAGGGTATTTTTTTCCAGTTTAAATATATATTTGTTGAACCAGCAGTCGTCCGTCAAATTAGTTTAATCGTAATTCAGTATATTTTCAGGGGGCACCCCCTCTAATATTTTTTCCAGGTTGTCAAAATAGTTTGTCACGACCACTACTAAAAGTAGGCCTTTTAGCACTAGCTTGTTTCACTAAAAGTGACGTTTTATAATTAAGCGTGTCTAAAGAGATCAGCTGTTTACTTTTAACGCATGTGTGGTATAAAGTGAAGTGAAGTTATAAACCACAATTTCGAATTAGAAGTGAAGTTGTAAAGTTATTCTAACGGGTGTTCATAAACAGTCGTCATCCCAGTAGGTTTTGACTTCAAAAACGTATGTCTATTATAATTGAGAAAAACTGCGCTATGACAGTACTCAATGAAGTTTCATTGTGTTGCACGAATTAATCAAAGATATAACATTTTGTTTTTCAAAGCAACTGGGATGACGACTGTTTATGAACACCCGTTAGTTACTTCTTGCATTAGAGGTAAAGTGTTTTTTAAACAATTAAAGCGTTATGTAATGAATACAGTCAGATGTGGAGTATTAATAACCTTTGATAACTGACTTTGACAGTACTGGCTCCACATTCACCAGCGCGTCTAGGCCTACTGTTTATTATGACATAAATTATAACTATATTTGTTTATAACAGCTGTTTTTTAGGTAGATTCAATATGGTTTAGGAAAATTAGTCAGCTAATTATCTTCTTATAATAATATATTTGACGTTTCGTCAGCTCAGCTGACTTCCTCAGAAAATACACATTACGTTGAAATACAATAGACTAAAAGGAAAATGAGATTAAGGTTAGATCACTTAAACAATGTATATTTACTCTTAGCTTATGTAAAGTCGATTGAAATTTTTAGATTGTGAAGTTGTAAAATGTTCTAAGGTTAATAATAATTCTTACAATATAACTTGAAAAAAATATTTAAAACGATTTTGTAGATATAAAATGTCAGATGTCAAAGTTTGAAATCTAAATTTTCTTATTTTAAAGGTATAACTTGATACAAAAACTGTATTGTAAAAGATATATTGATATTAAGTGTCATTTAAATGATATTTTTTTTCTTTGTTAATTATAGAAGAAAATTTAGAGAGGATAATAGTAAATGGAATAAAGATCTTCTAAGTCGGTTTTGTAATTAATAGAATTTGTATTTTTTTTTATTTAAATCATTTCATACATAAGGCGTTTTTGTAAAATATTTTCTTTTTGCGATATTTTAGGTGAGTTAAATTTAAAATTATGGTAATTATCAACTGCGTGATCAGAGAGGACAGTATTTGGTTTATTGGGTTTAAAATTGTCGTTTTTATAGAATTTTTATGTTGAGTTAATCTTTTTTTTAGGTTTTTTTTTGTTTGTCCTATGTTTTTAGCATTGCAATTATTACAATTAATTTGGTAAACAATATTTGATTCAGATTGAATTTTTGTTTTATCTTTTAGATTGTTAAAAAATTGGTTTCCTATTGTATTGTAATTTTTAAAAGAAATATTAAAATTATTTTTGTTTGTTAATATTTTACTTAAACGTTGTGATAGTTTTGGTATGTATGGGATGGAAATGTAAAATGGATTTTTAATGTTTTGATTGTTATTAAATTCTTGTCCTAAACAGTTAGGGTAAAAATTGATAGTTACATTATTATTTGTGTTATTATTTTTAATTTTATTTATTCTTTTCTTAATGTTGGTGTTAATGAAGTCAATAGGATAATTATTTTTTAATAATATTATATTAATTTTTATGATATTAGTAATATGAAATTTATTTGAAGATAATAAAATTGCACGGTCAATTAAGCTATTAATTACACTTCTTTTATATTTTATAGATGTTTGAGAATTATAGTTTAAGTATCTATCAGTTTTAATTTCTTTTCTATACCAATTTGTTTCAATATTATTATTTTCTGTTCTTATTAAAGTTAGATCAAGATTTATTTATATTTTCATTTTCAATTGTGAATTTTACAGCCAGTCTTATAAAGGCCACTAATCTCAGGTTAACTTTAATTCGCTGTTAAAATAAACAAAAGCGCATCAACATTTGTTTACTAATGAATAAAATGTCATAAGCACCAACGATTTGATGCGCTTTTGTTTATTTTAACAGCAAATTAAAGTTAACATCAGATTAATGGCCTTGATAAGACTGGCTGTTAATCTTGGGTGGTAGTTATTAAATGTTTTAAAAATGTTGTTTATTTGGTTTTTATTAGTACAAATAATTGTCATCTACAAATCGTTTATAAAAACTAATTTCGTTTAAGTTAATTAAAATTTCAGATTCAATTTTTTGTAATACCAAATCTGCAATAGTACTAGATAAAGGCTGACCCATTGCAACACCAAAATTCTGTTTGTATGTTTGATAGTTAAAGGAAAAATATGTAGATTGTAAAATATATTCAACTACTTTTATAAATTCTTGTTTAGGAATATGGGTAATTTTTTCTATTTGACACCAAAATTGTTTTACGGTTTTGATGGCTAAAGTTATTGGAATGTTTGTATAAAGTGATACAACATCTAAGAAGAATAAAACATGTTCCTTTGAAATTGTTACTGTATCAATAAATTTTTTAAACGTCCATGAGTCTTTTACACTGTATTGGTTTTTTTGGGTAACATTAATTAGAATATTTGAAAAATATTTGGATAATTTATATAATGGGCTCATATATGAAGCTACTATTGGTCGTAAAGAGTAGTTGTTTTTATGTAATTTAGGTAAACCATAAATCAAAACATTAAAAATCCATTTTACATTTCCATCCTATACATACCAAAACTATCACAACGTTTAAGTAAAATATTAACAAACAAAAATAATTTTAATATTTCTTTTAAAAATTACAATACAACAGGAAATAATTTTTTTAACAATCTAAAGCCTGTATGACACGACGCTAAATTTTGTGCAAAATTTACTTGTAAATTTTCAAATAAACTCACTGGTAATTTTTCTTTCAAAAACACAATTTCCTGTTTGCAACGTGTGCTAAATTTGATGTTAAATTTGGCATGCGCACATGCGTAGTAGCAAATATTTTGAGTTGAAACAGTCCCCTCTAGAGGGTATTGGTTGAAGTATGCGTTTGTTTTTATGTTATTTGTCGTTTGTTAGCTATTTTCTGAGGTTGGGCTAAGGCATTTATCTTAGAGACCCATAAATGTATCTTAGATAGGAGCGCCAACATTAAACACGTGGTTAAACAATGCTAATAAAATGCAGGTTATGTTTATGTTTACATTCCGCGTCATGCGCTGCAGTTTAGTCTGATTACGATACTTCTGCGCATTTTTACACGCATATTTACCAGGAAATTTAGAACAAGTTCTAAATAATTTACATGAAAATTCAGCGCAAAATTTAGCAGCCAATTTTCTGTATGCAACGGTGCTTAATATTTTTATGAAAATTTACAAGTAAATTTTGCATAAAATTTAGCGTCGTGTCATACAGGCTTAAAAGATAAAACAAAAATTCTATAAAAACAAAAATTTTAAACCCAAATAAACCAAATACTGCCCTCTCTGATCATGCAATTGATAATTATCATAATTTTAATTTTAACTCACCTAAAATATTGCAAAAAGAAAATATTTTACAAAAACGCCTTATACAGGGTGTCCAAAAAATGGCGGATTAACTCTACAGTGCGTTACTTGGGGATGCCTAATGAACCATGGAAAAATATGAAAAAAATTCCCTGGGTCGTATTTTTCGAAATATTTCTGGTCAAAGGTGGGTAATGAAATCCATTTATTTAAATAACTAGTGTATAATTATAGTGTCAAATATATCTGGGACTTATTAAAATATCTGTTTTTTTTAATATTCTTGGGATTTAACTAAATTGTTTTCAATATTTAAGTATTTTAATAAACTGATTTCCTGTTGAGTTTGTCAATTACTATATATGGCAAACAGGCTTTGTACAATAATAATATACGAAATCAAGCTTGGCATTGAAATATTTGTTGTATGAATAATATGTTGGTGGTACTGTAAGTTCATGTCAAATTCGATGTTAGCAGGTTAGGTTTTGCGACAGTTTTTGTCAAAACTGACGCACAACCTAACCTACTAACCTCGAATTTGACATAGACTTACAGTGTCACCAACATATTAACAACTTACTATGGATACATTTTTGATTGAGAAATTGTTGCAGTATCAATGTTGCCAGATTTATTTTTATTAATTTCGAAATATTTCGAAAAATACGGCCCAGGGATTTTTTTTCATATTTTTTCAGGGTTCATAAGGCATCCCTCAGTAACGCACCGTAGAGTTAATCCGCCATTTTTTGGACACCCTGTATATGAAATGATTGAAATAAAAAAAAATACAAATTCTATTAATTACAAAACCGACATAGAAAATCTTCATTCCATTTACTATAATCTTCTCTAAATTTTCTTCTATAATTAACAAAGAAAAAAAATCATTTAAATGACACTTAATATCAAGCTATCTTTTACAATACAGTTTTTGTATCAAGTTATACCTTTAAAATAAGAAAATTTAGATTTCAAATTTTGACATCTGACATTTTATATCTACAAAATCGTTTTAAATATTATTTTCAAGTTATATTGTAAGAATTATTATTAACCTTAGAACATTTTACAACTTCACAATCTAAAAATTTCATTCGACATTACATAAGGTAAGAGTAGAGGAAATCAGCTGAGCTGACGAAACGTCAAATATATTATTATAAGAAGATAATTAGCTGACTAATTTTCCTAAATTATATTGAATAAATTATAACTGTCGTAGTTGCAAACCTTTGTTAAATCGACATTTATGGATTAATAACAGTAAATTTAAGGTCGTAGAAAATATATTGTATGCAGCTCGTGCTAAAAGTGGTTTATGCACGAGACATGTCATGAAACTCAGCCTTCGGCTTTGTTTCATAATTTTCATGTCTCGTGCATAAACCTTAACTTTTAGTACTTGTTGCATAAATAGCTATTAATACATAATATATCGTGTGTTCCAAGAAAAACTCATTCGCAGCATGCCATGATCAAATTGAAGTTTGCCTTAACTTGGTACATGCCCATTAAAGCAAATGAACTACCATAAGTCAGAGAGAACGAAATTACATTTTGAGCTTGAACTATTCTCCTAAAAAGATACAAAACACTTAAAACATAATTTTTATTGACTGTTATGTGTTGTTGTGTAATTGCCATCTTATTTTCCTTTTTGCTTGATACAAGTAAACTTAATGCAGTGTAAACTCACAGTGACATATAGTCCAGTCACTATGTCATTTTTGCTTGAAAGTGAAGGGAAATTTGAAATTTCTTTTTTGGGGTATTGGTGAGGTCCAGCAAAGCTTAACTTCAAGTTGTCGACCAAAATTTCCTATGTGCTATTTCCGCTATCTTGATAAATGGGTGCGTTTGATTTTTTTGTGATAAATCGGTTCCCGTTAACACTACATGAAAATAATGTAGACATCTTTGTAAGAATTTTGAATGTTCTAAAATTTATGTTCTATTACTTTTTCGCGTAGGAGCGATATTTGTCGAGATATCGAACACGAAAGGAGAGCGTGAAAGGGTCGAGATTTTTTTTCCAGCTTCTTGGCTTGTGTCTCATTTCTCTTTCTATTTAGCAAAAAAGTAGCCATTATCAAACTTATAGAGGTTGAAAATAGCTTCAAATTGACCTATTATAAATTGATATGCGACTAAAATTACGACTTGTAGAACGGGCCAAAGTTGTCAAGTTGGCGCGTAATTTTTATTTCATATATCGTACCGGGTGGCCATAAACATCTGAGATCCCGGTAGCCATGGAATTAGCTACTTATAAATGTTGGTTAGCATTATACATATTTCAATTATAATAAGTATTGGTATGAAATGTAATAAAATGCAAATAAGAGGAGGGGAATGTGCCCCAGATTCTGCAGTTTAGCCTACGACTCGATTATAAAAATTTCTTGTTCTAACTCCATTACTTATTGCAATCTGTAATAATTTTTGACAGATAGGAATTTAGTTGTGATGACATTAATGACATTTAGTTTAGTTGGATTCATCACTTTAATAAATCGGTGTTGATTCGAAAGGTAATGTGATATCATATATTTATGGCCACCCGGTACTATTACGTAGATGACATAACAAACTTCATTGCATTATTGAAATCATTATATTTCAGCAAGTAGATAGTATACAGCATTATATTATTGTATATTAATAATAATAAAAATAATAATAATAATAATAACGAAGGTCTTTATTAAATTATTACAAAATTACACAGAAAAAATAAGCGTAATATTGTTTTGGGCGAAGTTCAACTTGATAGAAAAACAGATCTATTCGCTGTTCTTCCACTTAACCCGGTGAAAAACAAAAGGACAAGAAAACAAAAAATCCAACGATCTGCTTTGGCGCCAGGCGAAATATTACGCACAAAACAGCTATGGCGGTGTTTAGTGATGTAGCAATTTAAAAAGTGTGTTATTTTGACCCTAATAATTAATTCATTGATGTTTATCCATAAAATTTTGAAAAATAGCTTTTTTAAATTTTTACGTACAATAGCCTTTTACTACATTTGGTAACGAATTATAGCATTTAGTTATTCTGTAAGAAAACGATCGTTTGAAAAATTTTGACTTATGTTGAGGTGGAGTCAGCGTTCCTTTAAATCTTATATTTAAAGTATGTACGTCGGTTCTAAACTTTATTTTGTTGTATAAGTAACTCGGTGATCTACTCAAGATCTTGTGGAAAAGCCATGCAGAATGAAAGAAGCGCCTTTCTTTCGTATTAAGCCAGTTTGAATCTTTCAGCTTATAAGAAATTCTTTCATATTTTCGTATTCCAAACATGAGGCGTAAACATGAGTTCTGAATCTTCTGAATTCTAGCAACATTAAAGCTACTTAAATGCGAATGATAAACAACGTCACAATAATCAAAACAGGACAAGATTAATGCATTACACAAAACGATTTTCACATTTACAACTTAAAAATTGTATTGTGATAAATAAGTTTCAAGGACCTATATGACTTTTGCAGACATTTTGAAATATGTTTAGTAAATTTAAAATCATTATCAAGATAAAGACCCAAGTTTTTGACATCATCAGACAGCGTCGGACTGGCAAAATTTGGCCTAACGGGCAAAGGATGCATGTAGTCTCCACATGTAAAAATAAGAGGGGGGGAGGTAAGAAAAAAATTGATTCTAATAATTTTAAAATTTAAACATAAAACAAGGTTACAAAAAATAAAATAGGTAGGAGTTAGGTAATTATTATATTCTTACGAGTATAAACTTTGACATTCAAACAAATAACGAAAAAATATTCTTTATCTATTATGATTTATAAACTTTGAGTTTGGAATAATTATAACGAAAAAATATAAATAATTATGATCACAAGCTTTGACCTTATAGGAGCGTTTACACTCTATTCCATTATAACAATTATACTTAACAATGTGGATCACATCAATAATTTTGATTTTAAAGAGATTGATTTATTTGGAAACTTATCAATGATTTCGTCGAAATTCAAACTTTGAAGTAGATCACACTCCACATTCAAAATTAGAAAACATTCTAACCTTTCTTGTGATAAAGAAGCTCTTAGCCTATTTTTGATTATTTTCACTTTAGAAAATACGCGTTCACAGGCTACTTGGGTGAATGATAATGTCAGTAAGTATTTGTAGGCTAAGTACAAATTGCTATATGTAATGTGCAAATTATATTTGTGTAGAATTTTACAGCAACAATTCATAGAACCCGCACAATCACTTTTTGTCCCCTCACCAACGCAAATATTTAATTGAAAACTTGGATCTTCTTCGGTGTCATTTTCGTTGTCATCACTATTAGTGTCGTGATCAGGGGTCGTGATTGGTTTAGTCACAGTCACCATAGGCTGGGATTATTCTTTTTGTAAAGTGATTTTTTTTAGAGAAATGAGTAAATTTTTATTTTATGATGTCTTGTGGGATGTTTCTTAGCTTTGAAATTGCGACAAAAGCGAAATCAGGAATAGTTTCTCCGTTTAGTTGAGCAGTATGTTGAAAATACTCGGATCAAAGAAACTGAAAGTTCTGTAAACCTCCTCATTTTTAGTGAATTGGTCTTACAGGCTTTACATTAATTGATTAACAATCACTTTATAAGTTTCCACTTCAAATTTTTCAATAGTAATATAACAAGGGCGAGATATACTTACCGATAATTTTGCACACGCCAAAGGTCGAGTGCTGGTTGCAATGAAAACTGTCCCGAGGGCAGTTTTCTAAGGGTAATCAGCACAATGACTCTTGGCACGGGCAAAATTATCTGTAAGTGAGCTGCCCGCTTTTATATTTTGAAGACTATTCAACTCACCCCCTTCATGTTAACTATTAACCAATCATAATTTAGTATTTTTGTTATTTGCACCAATGAGCGTAAACTATACTGACAATTTTCACTAGTGAAAATAATCGACAATTTTCACTAGTGGTATAGTGAATATTTTAAACAAATGTGATTTTTATTAGAAAAAGTCAATATTGGTGTTCTATTACTATAGAAATTGCGTAGTTTGTTGGTAGATTTACTGAAAACTAATTTGAAAAAGTAGTTTAGTTCATTGAATAGTCTCTCGAATACCATTCTTAGTCAAAGTTAAGTAGAATATTTTTGCGGTGGTATCACTACTCATGTCCTTTGCGCTTAAGATTAGTACTCGTGCTAGAGCACTCATCCTAATCGTACCTAAGTCCAATTGACATTCGTGAT
>CALNHX010013492.1:0-16209 GCA_940337035.1 Agriotes lineatus
GGGCGTTTATAGTGTGAGACTCGATGAACATCAAACATCTGACTTCAAATCTATCTGATACGTGCGTAATTACACAAATTAATCAATTATTGATTGGCTCTAAAGTTTATTTTACACCATTTTAAGTCAGTCTTTCAAATCCGATAGAACGCTTTATAGCTATGCATTGTTATTAAATGCGAATTGAGTACAAATTCTAACCTTTTTCTCGTAGGCGTCCGTTATCTGCGTGAGGACTTGCCTATCACTTGTAGATTGGGAAAATGGCCCGATATGAAGAAAATCTACGGCGGGTAGTTATGTGAGAAAGGTGGTTAGAAGGCGATAAGATCTCTTCACTTACTTCCGGCACCACACAAAATTGAAAGGGAATTGGAGTCGAGAATAAACAAAAATCTACTTAGTGGCCTGGAGGTTGTCGGAATTCACACAATGGTAGGGACACGACTCTCAGTTACTTAAAATACAATGGGTTACAGTAATTGACACATTCGGAACTACCGAAACTTGGGGATAACAACCTAATTAACGTCTATGAATAACCTTACATAAGCACGTCAGCGCACCCTACATCACGTCCGCATCTTTTGAGTGTCGAGATTTCTTTAAATTCTAGTCATTCACTCCAAAGCGCAGCATCCACTTAGCGTGAGCCAGAGTAGACGGGAATTAATTCCAGTAAGGTGACAGCAGAAAGATGAAGTTTTAATGAGGGTATCGTCGGCGGTTATCTTAGATTGTTATACGTATTCGTTGAATGGTTACTGCTCCTTTCCACTCTTGCTTTGGCTGTGAAAAGCTATAATATTTAATATGTTGTTTCTGTATGTTCAAAATGTGTTTTACTAGTGCCAGGGGTGCCCATTTCAGTTAATATTCTCTACAATTAGAATCTGAAGCGTCATGGTAGCGGACAAAGCAAAGAAGATCTTGATATTTACTTCTCTGGGTCTTTAATCAGTTGTGGGGTATGCTTATAGGTTCCTTGACCGGATATGAACTCCATTTGATCAACGACATTTGGATCAAAATATATCTCTTCCTGTCTGCTACCTATACTTTTCTTCCATATCTGTGCATTAGGATAACATCGGTCTCTCCTATTGTCTTTAATATTTCTGGGCAATTCGGTTTACAAGCTTCGTTATAGTTATTTATGCTTCCTTTATTAAGTTGCAGGACTCACATGGTCAGGGTCCTGTTGTGGATGTTGGAAGTCTCTTATTAGCACATATTTAATCAACCGCTCTACTAATTTTATCATATTTTACTCGGTATTATTCGGTTAATTATTGTGGGTACGTGGACGTCGTATATACAGACTTGACCACACCATCACTATTACAAAGTTACACAATTTTGGCCTTAGATATTGCTTGCTTATATTTTGTATATTATTACGTTTTTACGTTCGGGCTATTTACAAAATTATACGACGCTTCTTGTATTAAACATGTATTTATGACTATTAATTATTATTATTTACAAACACAAATTACTTAAACTAACGAACTACAGGCACTATTTCTAACAACGATACATTTATTTATTTATATGCGCTGGATTAAACATCAATTATTTATTTAGCTATTTACGACTTAAACACTAACGATTTATATGGTTATTTATCTGTTATTTATTTCACTAGGGTTATATACACACGGTTCATTTATATGGGAGCTCTACGCGCTTCGCTGCCAAATTCGAACTGAATTAGAACTCCTGCGGGGGTGTATTTATATTGCCAGATAGTTCCTTCTGGAAAACGTCTCGAGTTCGCTCGAGCTTTCTGGCCACTCTGACGTGTCACGCGCAAGGTCGTTTCTGGAATGTTCGGGAAGGTTGACTCACGCCGTCTCATGCAGCTGGCTCCAAGGTCATTCTGCAATGCTGTCTCACGGGACGCTGAGTCATATTTCTGGGGCAACGGCCCAGCCCCAGGCTCGTTACAATATCATAACTTGAAAGTCTCTTGCAAGTTACAAATATGAGTTCAACTCTAATACTTTTGTAGCTCCTCAAAGATTCAGCTTATGCTCACTATTGTTTTGAATGATCTAGTACCGTTCTACTTGACATGCCTATGTAACGATTATACTGTAATTTATCACACTTCTTGAAAAACAGATTGAGGGACCTCACTGAATCTTATCATATCCAGTCCACCTACAGGTTTGTCATGTTTAATAATTAGACATTTTTACATATTATATCAATAACGATTTTGCTTTGCTCTCAGAGTTACTACTATGGTAATTAAATGAGATAATATTATGTTGAATCAATTCAGCGTTAGTTACGAAACACACCAATACCAAGTATTATTATTTTAACCTTCAGGCAATATCTGACACTTTATTTCAAATTCAGTTAATCAAAATTAGATTCCACAATCGCATTTGTAAAAGATTGATGGTCTATTCGTCGAGTGTGTTAATGTTTATGAAGTTTTTCATCACTTGACACAATGATTTGGCTTTTCTCCAGTTTGAAATTTGTCGATTATTAGAGACTACGCTAAGAATAATATTAGAGTTTTGGTAGTTTTTAAATTTTTTGTTTGATACTATTTTGTTACTGGGCATACCTATTGCAGTAATGATATGTTGCACTTATGTGATGGGTACTTTGATGCGAAGTAGATGTTCGTTATTAGTTGATCAATGAACTTGCTGATACATTTTTGTACAACTTGTTATTGCTATGATCGGATTTGTCAGGTTAATTTAAATTCATTTTTTGTGCTGTTTGTTATTATTATTATTATATCGTATAGTTTACAGGACGTTGTGATACATATCATACACAGAGTGTATAGATAAAATGTCATAGTTAGGGTAAAATACAAATATAAAAAATAAAAGATATAGTTGTATAAATAATGTAGAAGTATATATAAAGTATATCATGTATATATTGTTTATCGTATATATGGTGTCGAGCGTCATAGCGGAATATCCAATTCTTCAAGCCATCTAACTGCCTCAGCTGTTAGTTCATATAAGTCAGCTGGTCAGCTAGCAATGTGACGCATGGACTGAATTGGTGCTCTGCAGTCACATCCTGGGGAGGGTACCGTACCCCAGCGGTGGAGACATTCCGCATTTCTGCCGTGGTTTCTCCCAATACGGTTTAAAATGCGCCATTGGCGGCCTGGGAGTAGAAAGCCAGGCGTACGTTTTGTGGGGTTTTCTATAATGACTTTTTCAGATGGGGTATACTATTTTCTGCCCACTCTTCCGTCTAGGAGAGATCGATATTAAAACTTTTTGTCGATAGTTGCTCTGCTAGTCTCTGTTTGTTTACATTCGAACTATTAAATTATAATTTTATTAATGCGAGTTGTAAAACCATCAACAGTCAGTGGCGTAGAATTTTATTTTTGTAAAGACAACTCGCTTTTTGTAAAGTAATTATTTTCATATTACAGCATTTGTTAGTTGTTTCATACCATGGCATTGGTAAGCTCATGGTGTTGCCGCAAAGTGTAGTTTGTTAATAATTTAATTATTATCTTATCTTATTAATTGATTATCATTTTAGTGTATGCCATATATAAGCGTTTATTCTACTAATTAACAAGCAAATAAATATGCTAGAGCAGCTACAGGATCACGAAGTTTTATTTCAACTCTAGATGTGCCTAATTGTGCCCCATTAAGCTAGTGGCAGTAAAATACATCTTATACAGGCATCCCATACAAAAGGACAACTATTATGTATTGGAAATATGACCCCAAAACTTCAATATTATTCCAAGGTCATTATAATTTAATTATTCTAATAAATACATTACATTACAAAAATGGTCAATGATATTATTTACATGTACAAAATGCGTTTGGGGTTATCGAAAGGGCGACTATGCCATTAAGCAATGCTCAGAGGTTTCTATGGATGATCACAGATATCGCCAAGAGCACCAAGGACAGCGCCGTGGCGCCTGCACCCTGGGTGGTGGTCTGAGGCCTCGGGGTTGTGTCGGTTTGAGTCTCCTGAGTTGTGCTGGTAGGAGTCGTCCCCTGGGCTGTGGTGGTAGGAGTCGTCCCCTGGGCTGTGGTGGTCGGAGTCGTCCCCTGAGTTGTAGTGGTAGGAGTTGTCGTCTTGCTTGTAGTGGTCCGCGTCGTCGACTGGGTTGTGGTGGTCGGAGTCGTCGTGGTGGTCGGAGGCGTCGACTGGGTTGTGGTGGTCGGAGGCGTCGACTGGGTTGTGGTGGTCGGAGGCGTCGACTGGGTTGTGGTGGTCGGAGGCGTCGACTGGGTTGTGGTGGTCGGAGGCGTCGACTGGGTTGTGGTGGTCGGAGGCGTCGACTGGGTTGTAGTGGTAGGAGTCGTCGACTGGGTTGTGGTAGTCGGAGTCGTCCCCTGGGTTGTGGTGGTCGGAGTCGACACCTGGGTTGTGGTGGTCGGAGTCAACTTCTGGGTTGTAGTGCTCGTAATCGTCGTGGTGGTCGGAGTTGTCGACTGGGTTGCGGTGGTAGGAGTCGTCGACTGGGTTGTAGTGCTCGTAATCGTCGTGGTGGTCGGAGTTGTCGACTGGGTTGTGGTGGTAGGAGTCGTCGACTGGGTTGTGGTGCTCGGAGTCGTCGACTGGGTTGTAGTGCTCGTAATCGTCGTGGTGGTGGGAGTTGTCGCCTGGGTTGTGGTGGTAGGAGTCGTCGACTGGCTTGTAGTGCTCGTAATCGTCGTGGTGGTCGGAGTTGTCGACTGGGTTGTGGTGGTCGGAGTCGTCGACTGGGTTGTGGTGGTCGGAGTCGTCGACTGGGTTGTAGCGCTCGTAATCGTCGTGGTGATCGGAGTGGTCGACTGTGTTGTGGTGGTAGGAGACGTCGACTGGGTTGTGGTAGTCGGAGTCGTCGACTGGGTTGTGGTGGTCGGAGTCGTCGACTGGGTTGTAGTGCTCGTAATCGTCGTGGTGGTCGGAGTTGTCGACTGGGTTGTGGTGGTAGGAGTCGTCGACTGGGTTGTGGTGCTCGGAGTCGTCGACTGGGTTGTGGTGGTCGGCGTCGTCGACTGGGTTGTGGTGGTCGGAGTCGTCGACTGGGTTGTAGTGCTCGTAATCGTCGTGGTGATCGGAGTGGTCGACTGTGTTGTGGTGGTAGGAGACGTCGACTGGGTTGTGGTAGTCGGAGTCGTCGACTGGGTTGTAGTGCTCGTAATCGTCGTGGTGATCGGAGTGGTCGACTGTGTTGTGGTGGTAGGAGACGTCGACTGGGTTGTGGTAGTCGGAGTCGTCGACTGGCTTGTAGTGCTCGTAATCGTCGTGGTGGTCGGAGTTGTCGACTGGGTTGTGGTGGTAGGAGTCGTCGACTGGGTTGTGGTGGTCGGAGTCGTCGACTGGGTTGTGGTGGTCGGAGTCGTCGACTGGGTTGTAGTGCTCGTAATCGTCGTGGTGATCGGAGTGGTCGACTGTGTTGTGGTGGTAGGAGACGTCGACTGGGTTGTGGTAGTCGGAGTCGTCGACTGGGTTGTAGTGCTCGTAATCGTCGTGGTGCTCGAAGACCCTTCCTCCCCTTCCGCCAACAGACCCGACTTGACGTGGCACTTCTTCAGCTTAGCCATTAAAGGCAGTTCAAACGCGATGCTTTCGCAGAGGTCCTCTTCTTCGGAGACGACGTAGCACTGTCGCACGGGGAAGCTCTCCTGGTCTGGAATGGTAGGAATTAAGATTTGAATGTTTCTTGGTGAAGGTCAACTTACTTTCTTCGTACTCCAGCGAGATGCATGCGTACTGTGAGTCCACGAGGTTCAAAGTGCTGCTTTCGAATTCGTAAGGAAGTCTGTTGATCCTGCGGGAGCATTCCACCATGGGGATTTCGTCTCTGCTGCAGCTGCTGCCTTTGCAGGTCTGGCATTCGAGGGCGCCTGAAGACGAAAGTGAACTAAGTTAATCCTTTTCGCAATAGCGTCAATTTCAATAGATTTACATTAATGCAGCGATATAGAATGTGGGTTTGCGTCCTTTAATTTTTCCCCGATTTGGGTAAGAAGGAAAGGAGAGAGGAAAGTGTCTTTCCCAATGCATTGCACAATCCAGAAAATTATATGAAAGTAAAGTAGACGATGTTCGACGATGCATATGGGCAATTCTGCAAAAAGTGCAAACGTCGTAGTAATTTCGCTAAAGTAAGCTATATTCCTTCATTATTTATTTCTGAAAGTTCTAGTCATCTTAGATTATTGTGTATTATACAAATGTATACTCTTCATAAATAAATTATTAATATTATTATTATTATTATTATTATAGTCTAGATGAAGATAATTTAGTAATGCAGGAAACAAAAATTATACATAATTTCATGTTAGATCAATTGAGATATTCAGTGGATGCGAGTGGCGAGGATCTATAAAAGTGAATGAAACCATAGTATTCTACTCAATCCAGGGGCTGACTGTAACATGATTCCAAAGGCAAAATATGATGATCTCAGTTTAAAACCCAAAATCTATAATACAAATAAAATAGTTACATTTTAGGTATTTGCAAATTGAAATGCCAAACGTCAAAAGTTGACAAAGTGAATCTTTTTCTTTTCTTTCTTTATAACAGAAATGTCTATACAACTCTTACTAGGATTGTAAGCTTGTCAAGAACTACAGCTGATAAACTAGGGACAATACCCATTTAAAATAAAGTTAAATTAAAACCAGGAGCTGTAAGTAAAGTTATAAATGCTGGAGTCATTCCGAAATCTTTCACGGCGTAAGTAAAATATAAAATCAACAAAATGGTTTAAGCTGGAATACTGAAAAAAGAACAGGAACCTATAGATTGGGTACATCCAATTGTGATAGTGAAGAAACCAACAGGTAAAATCAGAATTTTCATGGATCCTAGGAAATTAAATAAATATATAAAACGAGAATATTGCCAAATACCAACACAAGGAACGATATTTGGAGAATTACACGGAACAAAATATTTTACAGTGTTAGGTGCGTCATCAGTATTTTAGCAAATAAAGTTAAATGAAGAAAGCTTAAAGTTATATACAGTCGCTACACCATTTGGAAGGTATCGCTTCGTTGGTCTTCCTTTTCGTTTAAGTAGTTCTCCAGAGGTATTTTAACCCACAATTAATACAATTACTGAAGATTACAAGGTATTTGTACATCGATGGACGATGTTTTGGTTTTTGGAAATACTGAAAAAGAACATAATAACAGATTGCGAGATTTATTAAAAAGAGCAAATGAAAATGAACTTAAATTTAATAAAAGCAAGGTACAATACTGTGTACATAAAGTGAAATATGTAGGTCATGTAATTACAGAAGACGGAATAGCAGTCAAAAGTACAAGCAACAGTGGACTACAAAGCTTCAGAAAATCCAAATAAGCTAGTGTATGAAATTTTTAGGAGTAATAAATATTTGTCAAAATTTGTGCTAAACATATCTGAAAAAATACTTTTAAAAAACTGATTAGCTTTAAGTTTATCTGAGGACAAAATCAGCAAAAGTGTTTTGAAGCGTTAAAGGAGCTTGCTACAAGAACACCGGTTTTAAAATTTTTTGATCCATTAAAAAAGTTGGTATTAGCAGTCGTTGTAACACTCAATTGTGTATGCATCTGTAACGTTAACAAGTCAACAAAGATACCGCCAGATTGAAAAAGAACTTCTAGCTGTTGTTAATGGTTGTCGAAGATTTAATAATTTTCTTTATGGTACACTGTTTGAAATCCAAACGGATCATAAACCACTGTTGGTTCTTATCAAGAAACCATTGGACACTTAATAGCCCAGAATACTGCAACCGTTAAGGTCCCAGTCTGATTTAAACTACATTCCAGGTAAGAAAATGTTTGTTTCCCATGCATTGTCTAGGACTCCAAGAACAACATCAGTAGATACAAGTTCCTTGGAAGGGGCTGCACAGCAAGTAAATGCAGTAGTGTCTATGTTCGATAAAAAACAGATGAGTACATACAAGCAGTAAAATGCGATGAAGAAATGCAAAATTTGCAACACTTCATGCGAACAGGGTGGTCAGAACACAAGAAAGATGTACCAGCATCAATCCGTTTGTACTAGCAATATCGTAGTACCATTCATGAATATAATGAATTACTTTTTCGCGGGAATCAAATGATTATACCAAAAGCAAATTGTATATACTCAGCCCATTAAGGTATAATATCACGTAAACAAAAAGCAGCTAATGCTGTATTTTGGCGAAGTATGTCAAAAGATATTGAGCAAAAAATACAAAATTTTGACATCTGTCAGAGATATTCGAAATGAAATATCAAAGAACCTTTAACAGTGTAACGGTGTATCCAATACCTGAGATTCCATGGAATGAGGTAGGAGTGGATTTTTTACATTTGTTAGAAAAATATTATTTGGTACTAGTAGATTACTATTCCAAATTTATAGAAATTCGCAAATTAAATAGCAACATTACTAAAGCTGTACTGCAGAATCAATGTCAATATTTTAGAACGCATGAAATATCAAAAGTCATATCATGTATTTGCTAATAAAATCGATGCGAAAATCGTGGCATCTAGTCCTCATTACCCAAAATCAAATTGTATGGTAGAGAGAGTTATACAGACTGTAAAAGGGCTAATTTTTAAAAGCATTCAAGTGGAAAATGATTCAAATATAGCTATTTTGGAATACAAAAATACTCCAAAACAAAATTTACCATCTCCTGCATTAATGTTAAAGGGAAGACAGCTTATAACCTAAATCCGTACAATAAACCTAAAACCAGATTATAATGTGGTAGAAAAAAAAGGTTATTGAAGAAACGCCAGCAACAGCAGATTAAATACGCAACTCGTTCAAGTAGAACCTTAAGGTTACTTAATCCCAGTCAAAATATTTATATTTGAAAGGGTATGAGGACATGGACACCAGGAAAAGTCTTAAGGCAACGGACTTTCCAAATTAATACTACGTTAGAAGTGAAAATGGAGCTACCTACCTCAGGAACTGAATACATTTAAAAGGCAGGATTGAAGGAAAAAGCAGTAACATGACAAAACCATCAACAGCAACTAATGATTCGCAGATATAAGAAAATTCAACAACATTGTCAAGGTCTGCTACAACTCCAGTAAGAAGTTCACCAGAGCTCATGGAGATGCAAGAACCAATACGAGTCAAAGGGAAAACCTCGTTCATCAACTGCCGAGTGTAGGCGTCCCAGAAGTAATTTTTGTTTAAATAATAATCTTTATATTTACATATTTACTTAACTAATAATTTTTCTTAACATAATAGCATAGTTATTTTTAAACTCATATATATATTGTTAGTTCCTTTAACTTCAATTGGAAGGTTATTATACATTTTGAAGCCTTTATAAAAGAAACAATTTTAGGAACTGCTTTTTGTAAGTTTGGGTAATCTAACATTCTGCCTACTTCCAGTACCTACTATAATTATGAATATCACAACCATAAACGAAGTCTTGGGTCATATATTCAGGTAAGAGGTTGGCTGCTTTAAAAACTAACAACAAAATATTGAAATAAATACGTTGCTTCATACTTAACCATTGTAAACAATCTAGCATCGCAGAAAAATTCTTGTATATTTCGAACAGCGTAATATAATACGCATTACTCTGTTCTGCTATTTTTGCATTCTAGCCAATTCTTGTTCTTGACATAAAAATAATATACTAGAGCAGTAATCGAAATGCGGTGCGATGATTGTTTTGTAAATAATAATTTTAGACTGTATACTAAGCTTATTAGAAATTCTACTGAATAAGCCTATTTTCTTAACTATCTTTTTAATTACATAATCTACGTGTGATTTGAAGTTTAATTTATCATCTATAATTACTCCCAAATATTTAACTTGAAATGCCTTTTCTATTTCTAAGTTTTCAATTTTAATTTTATTAACCGATTCTGAGTTAGTACCTGATAAAATGGTTGCTTTCGTTTTTGCGATATTCAGGTTCAGTTTATTACGTTTTAGCCTCTTAGAAATTATTTCTAAATCTATATTCATTTTATTAAGAGCATTTATAACATCTTCGTCAGTAACTGTCACTAATGTATCATCTGCAAACATGTGTATGGTGCAATGTTTTAGATTCAATTCCAAATCTTTTATAGACAGAATAAACAATAAGGGACCAAAAACAGAGCCTTAGGGTACACCCAAGTTGTTTTCCATGTAGCTTGACTTGGAACTGATTGAAGTATGTAGTTTGTAGTCAATGAGTGAGATAACTTTGAAACCAAATATTTTCGTTACCACGTATTCCATATTTATGTAGTTTATTCACTAACCGCTGCCTGCCGATAGTCTCAAATGCACGTTTATAATCTCGAAAAACAGTAACTACACTTTTATTTAATTCTAAGTGACTTTTCCAATCCATGGGAACCAAGTTTAACGCCGTTGCACACGAATGTTTAGTTCTGAATTCTGATTGGTTTTTACTTATAATGTCATGTTCATATAAAAAGATTTGGAGTTGGTCTTTCACAATAAGTTCGATAATTTGCTCGTATACCGGTAACACATTTATTGGTCGAAATTCTTCGCACTTGTTAGTTAATTTAACTTTAAGTACTGGAACAACTCTAGATATTTTCCATGATTCTGATTCTGATTATTAATTTAACAAATATCTCACCTACAACTGGTAAGGCATCTGCAATTACAGCAACTATAATATGGTCGAAAGAACCCTTTCGTTTAATTTTAGCCTATTGATTTTTTAATATCATTTAATGTAATTGTTTTAAATTTAAAAGTACTGATGTTATCCGGAAACGTAGCTGCTTCAAAGCGGTTGTTTATAATAATGGACTTGTTTAGCTCTAATATGCTATTTACAAAGTACTGATTAAATTTCTTAGTAATATCCTGGGCATTGCTAATTTCTTCTCAGTCAAATAAAATGTTTGAAGAAGTATTTGTTTGTCCTTTCATTAAAGATTTGACAGTTTTCCACATCTTGGGATTTCCACGACAGTTTTCTGTTCTATTTTCATAATATTGGTTTTTCCTGCCCCTATTCAATTTTAGGTCAGATTTAAAGACTATTTTGTAAATACAAAATGTAATTTAAGAGACAAGTTTGTGGATTATGTTAACGTATAGTATGAAGGAACATGTAGATAACATATAGAAATAGTGAATGGAATTAAAAGAATTATAAAACTTTTATGTAAAACCTAACAGAATCAGGCCAAATTAACTTTTTAATTAAGCGATCGTAAAGTGTTTTTGTAATAAGCGAAGAATTATCTAATCGATTTCTTGTGTAGGTAAATACGGCTACTAATAAGATTATCATCTGACATATTTATGGCATGAGTTACATTCAACGTTTGGACCCTTACTTAAAATGGTTGCATTTTTCCACGAACTTCAAATTTGTAATAAATCCCGGTGACAATTGATAGATTAAAAATTACAGACCTACTTTTATAAACCACTTGTGTGATAAGATTGCGTTCTTGATGTAATCTACTGCAACTAGTGGTTCACGATTTCAAGAATTTCATTGCTTAAATAGAAACCACTTCAGATCTATATTGACGACATAAAAACAGTGTATTCTAAAAGAATGGAAAAACTATTGCGCCTGTACCAATCAGAAGTGCTCATTACAACACAGGTAAATACATATTTGATTAAGATTACGATGTTTACGTTTGCGAGGACACAGGCATTTATGAAATTGTAGATATAAATAGTTAAAAATTACAGAAATGGCAAAATATTTCTAAAATTTGTCACTTTATATTTATTTGATTTGAAAACCAAAGTTTCACATTAAAGTTTATTAAAAAATGATAATTAGAGATTATTAAATGCAGAAAATCTAGTAAAATTTAGGATGTTATCATTATTATTATTACATCGTAAGCAGAATCTGTTTCAAAATTTTTGAAATATATTCTCTATGTTACCGTCAAAATTGAAAAATACCTTTAAAAGCTACTTAAATATGCATTGGCATAGAAATATGTTAAATGATAATATCCCTCGTTCATATTATCACAGAAATTAAGCATAGATAACAATATTTTGAAAAACAATTTTTAGGTACAATCGTTTAATCAAAGTAAATTTTAATATATCATAAAATATTAAACCATTAAACATCTAGTACAAGATTGAAATTGTTTTAAGAATATGTAAAATACTTCAGGACATATTCTAATACATGAACATACATTTTCTAGTTTAGACCCTCTACTCTAAGTTTTTCAAATTGCAAACATTTTTATTTGTGGACAATTACGTTTAAGATTATTTATTTTAAATCGTTGCTTATTCACTGCTCTTTGTTCTATTTTCAAAGGAAAACCTAATTTTCAGGATGCCTCCGGAACGGGTTATAGAACACTCGAAATATTTTAAATACTTTTGTATATTAGGTGAACTAATCGACTAATTATATACTTCCAGCAACCAGTTGCCTGAAGAAAGTGAAAAACTTACCAGATGTAGCAAAAACTGCCACTAAAACCACAATAATCACTTTGGTAGTCATTTTTAAGGGATTCACTAAAGGTATTTTGAAACTTTCTAGAAAAGAGTTCACAGCCAACTGGAGAAATCGATATCGTCAATTATTTTATATATGATGACGATTGATAACAATCAAAATTGATTAGTTTTATAGTCCTGAAGTTATGTCGGAAGCATTGATAACACAGATTCAAGTATCTAGACCAATGTCAACGTATAGGCCACAATAAATTCTTGTTTTTTAATCCTTTTTTTGTTTAAACTTAATCTCAAACATGTTTATCAAACGTAATAAATTTAAATGGGAATGAAGCAATTTCAAAATCTCCATACATTCACTTTAGTAGTATATAAATATGCTCTTTAAAAGTGTAATGGACTCAGTTATCATTCTTCCTAATAATATTTCATGAAATTAGTTGTAGAGCATCAACAACTCTAAATATGCTCTGAAGTACTGGCTTCCACAATGGCTCTGCAGCACTGTCCCTTTACATACATATTATAGTTACTTTTATGATTTTCCAGAGCATTAACTAAAAATGTCTTGGAAGTTATGTTGGATCCATCAACAGTATGAAGTAGAAATTCTAGGAAAAATGTTATACCTAAACATCTTGAAAGGGATTTTAATAGTAGTTTACGTAACAAGTCCGGAAATTGCATCTTTACAGGACTATGCCGAAGGCGAGGCCTGAAAGTTTACAAGTCCTGTAAAGGGCGTCTCCGAATGAGTTACGTACAATATTTTTCCTATGACTGTTATGCGTTCTGCAAGAAATTTAGTTTTTGAATGTGGCATTCGTCAAAAAAAATGACTTTTGTCAGTTTTAGCCAATCATAATATGATTTTAGAGTGGAGGAAATAGTCACTTTCCTCGCCCAATTGAGTGAAAAAAGTGAATAATTTCCACACCGGAGTAGGGATACATATTTATACTTTGAAACGTGTATAAAATTTACATACAGATATGTAAGAGAGAACTACTAAAAATAGAAGGAAGAATATATATATAAAGAACATTAAGGCATATAAACTGCGGAAAAAAAAATAAAAAGGAAAATATGCGAAGCTGATATCAGTAGAGATAACAACGAATACAACAAGCAAACTTAAGAGAAACAACGGAATATATTAAAAAAAATCATAACAAAGCAGCCAGAAAAGCTCGTTGCATTACGATAACCAGAGGAGAAACAAAAAGACTAACTGGTGAAACGCAGAGCACGAAATCGAAGGAATTCGGAATAACAATAGAAACGTATAGTAAAAACCCAGAAGACATGTTATATTGATGTTATGCAACACGAAAAAAACAATGTTAACTAACATTTCTATTGTTGTGATACATAACTGTAACATAACAAATATGCAATTAATGTTATATAATTTTTGTTATATTTCTTATTTTATAACAAAAATATAACATTGCTACATTACATAGTTACATATTTCCCACGTAGCAGGTTTGTAACTTATGAGATCATATATTACTATGGTTTATTATTCTTGATTTGGTTATTATAATAATGAGTTGTAGGTTGAGCGAGCAGCACGCGTTTTAATGTGCTAGTGCATTGTTTTAAAATTTTTCCTGAAATTTATTAGTGATGCCTTTAGTAAAGGACTGTAATGTATGTGATAAACTGCTAGGCCCAGATAAGGAAATAACTTATGATAAGTGCCGCATTCCAATACATACCACCTGTTCTGGTTTATCTAGAACTGAAATACAATCCCTTGTTGCACCAGGTGACAAAAGAAGGCCAACATTTTGTTACGGTATTAAAAGAACTTTACGACACCCACCCAAGGTGAGCATCGCACCACGGAATCAGTCCTGAAAAACTGGCACACTTGCCCTGAAATCGGTTCGAAATAGGCTAAGGGGCCACGGCTGGGAAGCTCAGGGAGTCGGGCGTGAGTCACACGATACGTTCTGGGCAAGCGCGTGGTGGCATAATATATACAGGGTATGTCGAAATCATGAGGGCGCCACCAAGCCTGTCTTAACCCGGCTAACCGGGCCTGGACGGTTAGACGGGAGCGAAGCATGCAAAATACTCCGCCAATAGGATTACTCAAGAGTTGCAAGGTCAAATAACAATTTCGGGATTGCCTTATGCAAGGATTGTAATTAGGTGTCAATCCGACCGCGACTACGCAGCTGTCTCACCCACCTGCACGCTCAAAGCTTCCTCGTTCCGTCGTACAATATTCAGTACAATGAAGGGGGCGTCTATCTGTAACAGAACATGCACAAGTCGAAACAAAACAATAGTTCCCTTAACTAACCAATCATATATTGAACTTCGGGTTACAATGGGGCAGCAGAGTGCGTCGCCCTATATCTATACTTAACCTATAATTAAGGGCACCAGCTGGCACGCGCGCTCTAAACTTAACGACAGATGTTGAACAGTAGTGAACAGTAATGAACAGTAATGAGCAGTGACGAGCAGTAATAAGTAGTAATGAGTACAAATATGCGCGTCGCCTTATGCGGCGGACAGCGAAGATTTAAATTAGCACTCGCGGCATGGACAGTCTGCAAGTCTGAATGAATGCACAAGAGCAGTAATAAGTAGTAATGAGTACAAATGTGCGCGTCGCCTTATGCGGCGGACAACGAAGATTTAAATTAGCACTCGCGGCATGAACAGTCTGCAAGTCTGAATGAATGCACAAGAGCAGTAATGAGTCCGAATATGCGCGTCGCCTTATGCAGCGGGCAGCGAAGACTTAAATTAGCACTCGCGTTCACAGCGGTAATCAGGTTAAAGACACATACCTTAATGCGTAGGCGGCGAGGGAGCCTGGTACAGTTGAGTTGCGACAGGCTGCAGTCGTAGGTGGCGGGTACCTTCGATGTTACAACGGCTATAGGGGTGAATGCACAACCGCCTTAATGGCGACGGGAGACGCGTCAATGACGCGTACAACGGGACGACGAAAAAAATGGGCCACTTTCGTTCTGCGGAACAAATCTTCGTAGGTCGAGATGAAGGGGGCACGACCCCTTACTTACGGAAGCAGGAACTGGGCTCAAAAACACCCACGCTACGCCGAAGACAATTCGAAAACTCCGACTCACAACCACCACACGAGCGTTCTCTGCAACGGGCTGCGGACAACTGCCCTTAAGGCGAAACAGTTTGTCACATAATTGCTGAAGCAGCACTTGACGGGAAAAAGGCTGACGCCCCCGCCAAGGGCGGGAGCGTCGCACGAACTCACACACTATCTGACCACTTGTTCGTTCGACGGCTCTCGGCTGAATCCCCAGAAGGAAGCGTTGGCAAAAGGTCACCTTGATCGCGTCCCCACGTGACTAAACCTCGGCGGCCAATCGCAAGGCGACAAAATGAAACAAACCAATGCGGGCCACGATGGTATCACGCCACAACAGCGTGCTTTCTAGAAGATTCGGAATTCGGAAAAACGCCATCAGAGGGGAGCTCCAACCGACGAAAAATACTGCTTTTGGGGCTAAATATGTGCGACATCGTGATTCTGGAATTAGGCGATGGAGCCAAATAAAGAACTAAAAGGGCTTAGCATACGGGCACGCTGCCCTAAAGCCTAGGTGGCTATTTAAAATACCAAAATGACCTGAATCAAATGTGCGGAAGATAAGATTGTACTTGTGCGCAAAGATTGAAAATGGTTTTAACCTAGCAACAAATTGCCCTAAAGGCGTGAAATGCAATTAAGCATCTAAAACAGCAAAATGACTTAACATCCTT
>CALNHX010013493.1:0-16161 GCA_940337035.1 Agriotes lineatus
TAATTGGAGCCCTGCTAAGCGTACCATCACTAACAGGTACTCAATAACAAGTTTAGAATTGATTGTAGTGGTTGTAGACGCTGTAGGGGTGAACTTGGAACACCTTCTGCATATGAAGCCGTGTATTAAATTTTCTGCATCCAACAAATTCAAGTTTAATAGTGTCGTATTAAGATGCCTTAAAACGTCTAAAAGCACGTTTTTCAGTAAAAATTAATTACAGAAAGAATGATTGTACTACTATAGTACCTAGTGTGGATTAAAATATAATAATTGGAGCCCTGCTAAGCGTACCATCACTAACAGGTACTCAATAACAAATTTAGAATTGATTGTAGTTTTTGAAGACGTTGTAGGGCGCAGTTGGAGCAACTTTTGCATATGAAGCCGTGTATTAAATTTTTTTGCATCCAAAAAATTCAAGTTTAATAGTGTAGTATTAAAGTGCCTTAAAAGTCTAAAAAGCACGTTTTTCAGTAAAAATTAACTACAGAAAGAATGATTGTACTACTATAGTACCTAGTGTGGATCAAAATATAATAATTGGAGCACTGCTAAGCGTACCATCACTAACAGATACTCAATAACAACTTTAGAATTGATTGTAGTGGTTGTAGACGCGGGTGGGGTGAATTTGGAGCACCTTTTCCATATGAAGCCGCTGTATTAAATTTTTGTGCATCCAAAAAATTCAAGTTTAACAGTGTAGTATTAAGGTGCCTAAAACGTCTGAAAAGCACGTTTTTCAGTAAAAAATTAACTACAGAAAAAATATTGTAGTTCTGTAGTACCTAGTGTCAATTAAAATATAATATTTGGAGCCCTGCTAAGCGTACCATCACTAACAGGTACTCAATAACAAGTATAGAATTGATTGCAGTGGTTGTAGACGCTGTAGGGGTATATTTGGAGCAACTTTTGCATTTGAAGCCGTGTATTAAATTTTTCTGCATCCAAAATATTCAAGTTTAATAGTGTAGTATTAAGGTGCCTTAAAACGTCTGAAAAGCACGTTTTTCAGTAAAAATTAACTACAGAAAAAATTATTGTAGTTCTGTAGTACCTAGTGTAAATTAAAATTAATAGTTGGAGCCCTGCTAAGCGTACCATCAGTAACAGGTACTCAATAACAAGTTTAGATTTTATTGTAATGGTTGTAGACACTGTAGGGGTGAATTTGGAGCACCTTTTGAATATGAAGCCGCTGTATTAATTTTTTGTGCATCCAAAAAATTCAAGTTTAACAGTGTAGTATTAAGGTGCCTTAAAACGTCTGAAAAGCAAGTTTTTCAGTAAAATTAAATACAGAAGAATTATTTAACTACTATAGTACCTAGTGTCGATTAAATATAATAATTGGAGCCCTGCTAAGCGTACCATCACTAACAGGTACTCAATAACAAGTATAGAATTGATTGCAGTGGTTGTAGACGCTGTAGGGGTGAATTTGGAGCAACTTTTGCATATGAAGCCGTGTATTAAATTTTTCTGCATTCAAAATATTCAAGTTTAATAGTGTAGTATCGATGTGCCTTAAACGTCTGAAAAGCACTTTTTTCAGATAAAATTACTACAGAAAATATGTTGTACTACTATAGTACCTAGTGTCGTTCAAAATATAATAATTTTAGCCCTGCTAGCGTACCATCACTAACAGGTACTCATAATAAGTTTAAATTTGATTTTAAGTGATTGTAGAGTCTGTAGAAGTGAATTTGAAGCTCATTTAGTTATATAAAACTGCTGTATTAAATTTTTCTGCATCCAAAAAATTCAAGTTCAATAGTATAGTATTAAGGTGCGTTAAAAAGTCTGAAAAGTACGTTTTTTCAGTAAAAATTAACTACAGAAAGAATTATTGTACTACTATAGTACCTAGTGTCGATTAAAATATAATAATTGGAGCCCTGCTAAGCGTACCATCACTAGCAGGTATTCAATAACAAGTTTAGAACTGATTGTAGTGGTTGTACACGCTGTAGTTGTGTATTTGGAGCAACTTTTGCATATGAAGCCGTGTATTAAATTTTTCTGCATCCAAAAAATTCAAGTTTAATAGTGTAGTATTAAAGTGCTTAAAACGTCTGAAAAGCACGTTTTTCAGATAAAATTGACCACAGAAAATATTATTGTACTACTATAGTACCTAGTGTGGATCAAAATATAATAATTGGAGGCCTGGTAAGCGTACCATCACTGACAGGTATACAATAACAAGTTTAGAATTGATTGTAGTGGTTGTAAACGCTGTATGGCTGAATTCGGAGCATCTTTTGCATATGAAGCCGCTGTATTAAATTTTTCTGCATCCAAAAAATTCAAGTTTAATAGTGTCGTATTAAGGTGCCTAAACACGTCTAAAAAGTACGTTTTTCAGTAAAAATTAATTACAGAAAGAATGTTTGTACTACTATAGGACCTAGTGTGGATCAAATATAATAATTGCAGCACTGTTAAGCGTACCATTACTAACAGGTACTCAATAACAAGAATAGAATTGATTGTAGTGGTTGTAGACGCTGTAGGGGTGAATTTGGAGCACCTTTTGCATATGAAGCCGCTGTATTAAATTTTTGTGCATCCAAAAAATTCAAGTTTAACAGTGTAGTATTAAGGTGCCTTAAACGTCTGAAAAGCACGTTTTTCAGTAAAAATTAATTACAGAAAGAATGATTGTACTACTATAGTACCTAGTGTGGATAAAATATAATAATTGGAGCCCTGCTAAGCGTACCATCACTAACAGGTACTCAATAACAAGTTTAGAATTGACTGTAGTGGTTGTAGACGCTGTAGGGGTGAATTTGGAGCACCTTTTGCATATGAAGCCGCTGTATTAAATTTTTCTGCATCCAAAAAAATCAAGTTTAACAGTGTAGTATTAAGGTGCTTTAAAACGTCTGAAAAGCACGTTTTTCAGTAAAAATTAACTACAGAAAGAATTATTGTACTACTATAGTACCTAGTGTCGATTAAAGTATAATAATTGGAGCCCTGCTAGGCGTACCATCACTAACAGGTACTCAATAACAAGTTTAGAATTGATTGTAGTGGCTGTAGACGCTGTAGGGGTGAATTTGGAGCACCTTTTGCATATGAAGCCGCTGTATTAAATTTTTGTGCATCCAAAAAATTCAAGTTTAACAGTGTAGTATTAAGGTGCCTTAAAACTTCTGAAAAGCACGTTTTTCAGTAAAAATTAACTACAGAAAGAATTATTGTACTACTATAGTACCTAGTGTCAATTAAGAAATAATAATTGGAGCCCTGCTAAGCGTACCACCTCTAACAGGTACTCAATAACAAGTTTAAATTTGATTGTAGTGATTGTAGAGTCTGTAGAAGTGAATTTGAAGCTCATTTAGTTATATAAAACTGCTGTATTAAATTTTTCTGCATCCAAAAAATTCAAGTTCAATAGTATAGTATTAAGGTGCGTTAAAAAGTTTGAAAAGCACGTTTTTCAGTAAAAATTAACTACAGAAAGAATTATTGTACTACTATAGTACCTAGTGTCGATTAAAATATATTAATTGGAGCCCTGCTAAGCGTACCATCACTAGCAGGTATTCAATAACAAGTTTAGAACCGATTGTAGTGGTTGTAAACGCTGTAGTTGTGAATTTGGAGCAACTTTTGCATATGAAGCCGTGTATTAAATTTTTCTGCATCCAAAAAATTCAAGTTTAATAGTGTAGTATTAAAGTGGCTTAAAACGTCTGAAAAGCACGTTTTTCAGATAAAATTGCCAACAGAAAGAATTATTGTACTACTATAGTACATAGTGTCAATTAAAAAATAATAGTTGGAGCCCTGCTAAGCGTACCACCACTAACAGGTACTCAATAACAAGTTTAGAATTGATTGTAGTTTTTGAAGACGTTGTAGGGGCGCATTTGGAGCAACTTTTGCATATGAAGCCGCTGTATTAATTTTTTGTGAATCCAAAAAATTCAAGTTTAACAGTGTAGTATTAAGGTGCCTTAAAATGTCTGAAAAACTCGTTTTTCAGTAAAAATTAACTACAGAAAAAATTATTGTACTACTGTAGTACCTAGTGTCAATTAAAATATAATAATTGGAGCCCTGCTAAGCGTACCATCTCTAACAGGTACTCAATAACAAGTTTAGTATTGATTGTAGTCGTTGTAAACGCTGTAGGGGTGAATTTGGAGCACCTTTTGCATATGAAGCCGCTGTATTAATTTTTTGTGCATCCAAAAAATTCAAGTTTAACAGTGTAGTATTAAGGTGCCTTAAAACGTCTGAAAACTACGTTTTTCAGTAAAAATTAACTACAGAAAAAATTATTGTACTACTGTAGTACCTAGTGTCAATTAAAATATAATAATTGGAGCCCTGCTAAGCGTACCATCTCTAACAGGTACTCAATAACAAGTTTAGTATTGATTGTAGTCGTTGTAAACGCTGTAGGGGTGAATTTGGAGCACCTTTTGCATATGAAGCCGCTGTATTAAACTTTTCTGCATTCAAAAAATTCAAGTTTAATAGTGTAGCATTAAGGTGGCTTAAAACGTCTGAAAAGCACGATTTTCAGTAAAAATTAACTACAGAAAGAATTATTGTACTACTATAGTACTTAGTGTCAATTAAAATATAATAATTGGAGCCCTGCTAAGCGTACCATCTCTAACAGGTACTCAATAACAAGTTTAGTATTGATTGTAGTCGTTGTAAACGCTGTAGGGGTGAACTTGGAGCACCTTTTGCATATGAAGCCGCTGTATTAAACTTTTCTGCATTCAAAAAATTCAAGTTTAATAGTGTAGCATTAAAGTGGCTTAAAACGTCTGAAAAGCACGATTTTCAGTAAAAATTAACTACAGAAAGAATTGTTATACTACTATAGTACTTAGTGTCAATTAAAATAAAATAATTGGAGCCCTGCTAAGCGTACCATCTCTAACAGGTACTCAATAACAAGTTTAGAATTGATTGTAGCCGTTGTAAACGCTGTAGGGGTGAATTTGGAGCACCTTTTGCATATGAAGCCGTTGTATTAAACTTTTCTGCATCCAAAAAATTCAAGTTTAATAGTGTAGCATTAAGGTGGCTTAAAACGTCTAAAAAGCACTGTTTTCAGTAAATATTAATTACAGAAAGAATGATTTTACTACTATAGTACCTAGTGAGGATCAAAATATAATAATTTGAGCCCTGCTAAGCGTACCATCACTAACAGGTACTCAATAACAAGTTTAGAATTGATTGTAGTGGTTGTAGACACTGTAGGGGTGAATTTGGAGCACCTTTTGCATATGAAGCCGATGTATTAAATTTTTGAGCATCCAAAAAATTCAAGTTTAACAGTGTAGTATTAAGGTGCCTTAAAAAGTCTGAAAAGCACGTTTTTCCGTAAAAATTAACTACAGAGAGAATTATAGTACTACTATAGTACCTAGTCTCAATTAAAATATAATAATTGGAGCCCTGCTAAGCGTACCATCACTAACAGGTACTCTATAACAAGTTTAGAATTGATTGTAGTGGTTGTAGACGCTTTGGGGTGAATTTGGAGCACCTTTTGCATATGAAACCGCTGTATTAAAATTTTCTGCATCTAAAAAATTCAAGTTTAATAGTGTAGTATTAAAGTGGTTTAAAACGTCTGAAAAGCACGTTTTTCAGATAAAATTGGCTACAGAAAATATTATTGTACTACTATAGTACCTAGTGTGGATCAAAATATAATAATTGGAGCCCTGCTAAGCGTACCATCACTAACAGGTACTCAATAACAAGTTTAGAATTGATTGTAGTGGTTGTAGACGCTTTGGGGTGAATATGGAGCACCTTTTGCATATGAAACCGCTGTATTAAATTTTTCTGCATCCAAAAAATTCAAGTTTAATAGTGTAGTATTAAAGTGGCTTAAAAAGTCTGAAAAGCACGTTTTTCAGATAAAATTGGCTACAGAAAATATTATTGTACTACTATAGTACCTAGTGTGGATCAAAATATAATAATTGGAGCCCTGCTAAGCGTACCATCACTAACAGGTATTCAATAACAAGTTTAGAATTGATTGTAGTGGTTGTAGACGCTGTAGGGGTGAATTTGGAGCAACTTTTGCATATGAAGCCGTGTATTAAATTTTTCTGCAACCAAAAAATTCAAGTTTAATAGTGTAGTATTAAGGTGCCTTAAAACGTCTAAAAAGCACTGGTATAAGTAAAAATTAATTACAGAAAAAATGATTGTACTACTATAGTACCTAGTGTGGATCAAAATATAATAATTGGAGCCCTGCTAAGCGTACCATTACTAACAGGTACTCAATAACAAGTTTAGAATTGATTGTAGTGGTTGTAAACGCCGTAGGGGTAAATTTGAAGCAACTTTTGCATATGAAGCCGTGTATTAAATTTTTCTCCATCCAAAAAATTCAAGTTTAATAGTGTAGTATTAAGGTGCCATAAAAAGTCTAAAAAGCACGTTTTTCAGTATAAATTAATTACAGAAAGAATGTTTGTGGTACTATAGTACCTAGTGTGGATCAAAATATAATAATTGGAGCCCTGCTAAGAGTACCATCACCAACAGGTACTCAATAACAAGTTTAGAATTGATTGTAATGATTGTAGACGCTGTAGGGGTGAATTTGAAGCACCTTTTGCATATGAAGCCGCTGTATTAAATTTTTCTGCATCCAAAAAATTCAAGTATAATAGTGTAGTATTAAGGTGCCAACAAACGTCTGAAAGGCACTTTTTTCAATAAAAATTAACTACAGGAAGAATGATTGTACTACTATAGTACCTAGTGTGGATCAAAATATAATAATTGGAGCCCTGCTAAGCGTACCATTACTAACAGGTACTCAATAACAAGTTTAGAATTGATTGTAGTGGTTGTAAACGCTGTAGGGGTAAATTTGAAGCAACTTTTGCATATGAAGCCGTGTATTAAATTTTTCTGCATCCAAAAAATTCAAGTTTAATAGTGTAGTATTAAGGTGCCATAAAACGTCTAAAAAGCACGTTTTTCAGTAAAAATTAATTACAGAAAAAATGTTTGTGGTACTATAGTACCTAGTGTGGATCAAAATATAATAATTGGAGCCCTGCTAAGAGTACCATCACTAACAGGTACTCAATAACAAGTTTAGAATTGATTGTAGAGGTTGTAGACGCGGAAGGGGTGAATTTGGAGCACCTTTTGCATATGAAGCCGCTGTATTAAATTTTTGTGCATCCAAAAAAATTCAAGTTTAACAGTGTAGTATTAAGGTGCCTTAAAACGTCTGAAAAGCACGTTTTTCAGTAAAAATTAACTACAGAAAGAATTATTGAACTACTATAGTACCTAGTGTCGATTAAAATATAATAATTGGAGCCTTGCTAACCGTACCATCACTAACAGGTACTCAATAACAAGTTTAGAATTGATTGTAATGGTTGTAGACGCTGTAGGGGTGAATTTGGAGCACCTTTTGAATATGAAGCCGCTGTATTAATTTTTTGTGCATCCAAAAAATTCAAGTTTAACAGTGTAGTATTAAGGTGCCTTAAAACGTCTGAAAAGCACGTTTTTCAGTAAAAATTAACTACGGAAAAAATTATTGTACTACTATAGTACCTAGTGTCAATTAATATATAATAATTGGAGCCCTGCTAAGCGTACCATCACTAACAGGTACTCAATAACAAGTTTAGAATTGATTGTAGTGGTTGTAGACGCGGAAGGGGTGAATGTGAAGCACCTTTTGCATATGAAGCCGCTGTATTAAATTTTTGTGCATCCAAAAAAATTCAAGTTTAACAGTGTAGTATTAAGGTGCCTTAAAACGTCTGAAAAGCACGTTTTTCAGTAAAAATTAACTACAGAAAGAATTATTGAACTACTATAGTACCTAGTGTCGATTAAAATATAATAATTGGAGCCCTGCTAACCGTACCATCACTAACAGGTACTCAATAACAAGTTTAGAATTGATTGTAATGGTTGTAGACGCTGTAGGGGTGAATTTGGAGCACCTTTTAAATATGAAGCCGCTGTATTAATTTTTTGTGCTTCCAAAAAATTCAAGTTTAACAGTGTAGTATTAAGGTGCCTTAAAACGTCTGAAAAGCACGTTTTTCAGTAAAAATTAACTACGGAAAAAATTATTGTACTACTATAGTACCTAGTGTCAATTAAAATATAATAATTGGAGCCCTGCTAAGCGTACCATCTCTAACAGGTACTCAATAACAAGTTTAGTATTGATTGTAGTCGTTGTAAACGCTGTAGGGGTGAATTTGGAGCACCTTTTGCATATGAAGCCGTGTATTAAATTTTTCTGCATTCAAAAAATTCAAGTTTAATAGTGTAGCATTAAGGTGGCTTAAAACGTCTGAAAAGCACGATTTTCAGTAAAAATTAACTACAGAAAGAATTATTGTACTACTATAGTAGTTAGTGTCAATTAAAATATAATAATTGGAGCCCTGCTAAGCGTACCATCACTAACAGCTACTCAATAACAAGTTTAGAATTGATTGTAATGGTTGTAGACGCTGTAGGGGTGAATTTTGAGCCCCTTTGAAATATGAAGCCGCTGTATTAATTTTTTGTGCATCTAAAAAATTCAAGTTTAACAGTGTAGTATTAAGGTGCCTTAAAACGTCTGAAAAGCACGTTTTTCCGTAAAAGTTAACTACAGAAAAAATTATTGTACTACTGTAGTACCTAGTGTCAATAAAGGTATAATAATTGGAGCCCTGCTAAGCGTACCATCTCTAAAAGGTACTCAATAACAAGTTTAGTATTGATTGTAGTCGTTGTAAACGATGTAGGGGTGAATTTGGAGCACCTTTTGCATATGAAGCCGCTGTATTAAACTTTTCTGCATTCAAAAAATTCAAGTTTAATAGTGTAGCATTAAGGTGGCTTAAAAGGTCTGAAAAGCACGATTTTCAGTAAAAATTAACTACAGAAAAAATTATTGTACTACTATAGTACTCAGTGTCAATTAAAATATAATAATTGGAGCCCTGCTAAGCGTACCATCTCTAACAGGTACTCAATAACAAGTTTAGAATTGATTGTAGCCGTTGTAAACGCTGTAGGGGTGAATTTGGAGCACCTTTTGCATATGAAGCCGCTGTATTAAACTTTGCTGCATCCAAAAAATTCAAGTTTAATAGTATAGTATTAAGGTGGTTTAAAACGTCTAAAACGCACTGTTTTCAGTAAAAATTAATTACAGAAAGAATGATTGTACTACTATAGTAACTAGTGAGGATCAAAATATAATAATTTGAGCCCTGCTAAGCGTACCATCACTAACAGGTACTCAATAACAAGTTTAGAATTGATTGTAGTGGTTGTAGACGCTGTAGGGGTGAATTTGGAGCACTTTTTGCATACGAAGCCGCTGTATTAAATTTTTGAGCATCCAAAAAATTCAAGTTTAACAGTGTAGTATTAAGGTGCCTTAAAACGTCTGAAAAGCACGTTTTTCAGTAAAAATTAACTACAGAAAGAATTATAGTACTACTATAGTACCTAGTCTCAATTAAAATATAATAATTGGAGCCCTGCTAAGCGTACCATCACTAACAGGTACTCTATAACAAGTTTAGAATTGTTTGTAGTGGTTGTAGACGCTTTGGGGTGAATTTGGAGCACCTTTTGCATATGAAACCGCTGTATTAAATTTTTCTGCATCCAAAAAATTCAAGTTTAATAGTGTAGTATTAAAGTGGCTTAAAACGTCTGAAAAGCACGTTTTTCAGATAAAATTGGCTACAGAAAATATTATTGTACTACTATAGTACCTAGTGTGGATCAAAATATAATAATTGGAGCCCTGCTAAGCGTACCATCACTAACAGGTACTCAATAACAAGTTTAGAATTGATTGTAGTGGTTGTAGACGCTTTGGGGTGAATTTGGAGCACCTTTTGCATATGAAACCGCTGTATTAAATTTTTCTGCATCCAAAAAATTCAAGTATAATAGTGTAGTATTAAAGTGGCTTAAAACGTCTGAAAAGCACGTTTTTCAGATAAAATTGGCTACAGAAAATATTATTGTATTACTATAGTACCTAGTGTGGATCAAAATATAATAATTGGAGCCCTGCTAAGCGTACCATCACTAACAGGTACTCAGTAACAAGTTTAGAATTGATTGTAGTGGTTGTAGACGCTGTAGGGGTGAATTTGGAGCAACTTTTGCATATGAAGCCGTGTATTAAATTTTTCTGCAACCAAAAAATTCAAGTTTAATAGTGTAGTATTAAGGTGCCTTAAAACGTCAAAAAAGCACTGGTTTCAGTAAAAATTAATTACAGAAAGAATGATTGTACTACTATAGTACCTAGTGTGGATCAAAATATAATAATTGGAGCCCTGCTAAGCGTACCATTACTAACAGGTACTCAATAACAAGTTTAGAATTGATTGTAGTGGTTGTAAACGCTGTAGGGGTAAATTTGAAGCAACTTTTGCATATGAAGCCGTGTATTAAATTTTTGAGCATCCAAAAAATTCAAGTTTAACAGTGTAGTATTAAGGTGCCTTAAAACGTCTGAAAAGCACGTTTTTCAGTAAAAATTAACTACAGAAAGAATTATAGTACTACTATAGTACCTATTCTCAATTAAAATATAATAATTGGAGCCCTGCTAAGCGTACCATCACTAACAGGTACTCTATAACAAGTTTAGAATTGTTTGTAGTGGTTGTAGACGCTTTGGGGTGAATTTGGAGCACCTTTTGCATATGAAACCGCTGTATTAAATTTTTCTGCATCCAAAAAATTCAAGTTTAATAGTGTAGTATTAAAGTGGCTTAAAACGTCTGAAAAGCACGTTTTTCAGATAAAATTGGCTACAGAAAATATTATTGTACTACTATAGTACCTAGTGTGGATCAAAATATAATAATTGGAGCCCTGCTAAGCGTACCATCACTAACAGGTACTCAATAACAAGTTTAGAATTGATTGTAGTGGTTGTAGACGCTTTGGGGTGAATTTGGAGCACCTTTTGCATATGAAACCGCTGTATTAAATTTTTCTGCATCCAAAAAATTCAAGTATAATAGTGTAGTATTAAAGTGGCTTAAAACGTCTGAAAAGCACGTTTTTCAGATAAAATTGGCTACAGAAAATATTATTGTATTACTATAGTACCTAGTGTGGATCAAAATATAATAATTGGAGCCCTGCTAAGCGTACCATCACTAACAGGTACTCAGTAACAAGTTTAGAATTGATTGTAGTGGTTGTAGACGCTGTAGGGGTGAATTTGGAGCAACTTTTGCATATGAAGCCGTGTATTAAATTTTTCTGCAACCAAAAAATTCAAGTTTAATAGTGTAGTATTAAGGTGCCTTAAAACGTCTAAAAAGCACTGGTTTCAGTAAAAATTAATTACAGAAAGAATGATTGTACTACTATAGTACCTAGTGTGGATCAAAATATAATAATTGGAGCCCTGCTAAGCGTACCATTACTAACAGGTACTCAATAACAAGTTTAGAATTGATTGTAGTGGTTGTAAACGCTGTAAGGGTAAATTTGAAGCAACTTTTGCATATGAAGCCGTGTATTAATTTTTTCTGCATCCAAAAAATTCAAGTTTAATAGTGTAGTATTAAGGTGCCTTAAAACGTCTAAAAAGCACGTTTTTCAGTAAAAATTAATTACAGAAAGAATGTTTGTAGTACTATAGTACCTAGTGTGGATCAAAATATAATAATTGGAGCCCTGCTAAGCGTACCATCACTAACAGGTACTTAATTACAAGTTTAGAATTGATTGTAGAGGTTGTAGACGCGGAAGGGGTGAATTTGGAGCACCTTTTGCATATGAAGCCGCTGTATTAAATTTTTGTGCATCCAAAAAAATTCAAGTTTAACAGTGTAGTATTAAGGTGCCTTAAAACGTCTGAAAAGCACGTTTTTCAGTAAAAATTAACTACAGAAAGAATTATTGAACTACTATAGTACCTAGTGTCGATTAAAATATAATAATTGGAGCCCTGCTAACCGTACCATCACTAACAGGTACTCAATAACAAGTTTAGAATTGATTGTAATGGTTGTAGACGCTGTAGGGGTGAATTTGGAGCACCTTTTGAATATGAAGCCGCTGTATTAATTTTTTGTGCATCCAAAAAATTCAAGTTTAACAGTGTAGTATTAAGGTGCCTTAAAACGTCTGAAAAGCACGTTTTTCAGTAAAAATTAACTACGGAAAAAATTATTGTACTACTATAGTACCTAGTGTCGATTAAAATATAATAATTGGAGCCCTGCTAACCGTACCATCACTAACAGGTACTCAGTAACAAGTTTAGAATTGATTGTAGTGGTTGTAGACGCGGAAGGGGTGAATTTGGAGCACCTTTTGCATATGAAGCCGCTGTAATAAATTTTTGTGCATCCAAAAAAATTCAAGTTTAACAGTGTAGTATTAAGGTGCCTTAAAACGTCTGAAAAGCACGTTTTTCAGTAAAAATTAACTACGGAAAAAATTATTGTACTACTATAGTACCTAGTGTCGATTAAAATATAATAATTGGAGCCCTGCTAACCGTACCATCACTAACAGGTACTCAGTAACAAGTTTAGAATTGATTGTAATGGTTGTAGACGCTGTAGGGGTGAATTTGGAGCACCTTTTGAATATGAAGCCGCTGTATTAATTTTTTGTGCATCCAAAAAATTCAAGTTTAACAGTGTAGTATTAAGGTGCCTTAAAACGTCTGAAAAGCACGTTTTTCAGTAAAAATTAACTACGGAAAAAATTATTGTACTACTGTAGTACCTAGTGTCAATTAAAATATAATAATTGGAGCCCTGCTAAGCGTAGCATCACTAACAGGTACTCAATAACAAGTATAGAATTGATTGTAGTGGTTGAAGACGCTGTAGGGCCGCATTTGGAGCAACTTTTGCATATGAGGCCGTGTATTAAATTTTTCTGCATCCAAAATATTCAAGTTTAATAGTGTAGTATTAGGGTGCCTTAAAACGTCTAAAAAGCACGTTTTTCAGTAAAAATTAATTACAGAAAGAATTATTGTACTACTATAGTACCTAGTGTCGATTAAAATATAATAATTGGAGCCCTGCTAAGCGTACCATCACTAACAGGTACTCTATAACAAGTTTAGAATTGATTGTAGTGGTTGTAGACGCTTTGGGGTGAATTTCGAGCACCTTTTGCATATGAAACCGCTGTATTAAATTTTTCTGCATCCAAAAAATTCAAGTTTAGTAGTGTAGTATCAATGTGCCTTAAAACGTCTGAAAAGCACTTTTTTCAGATAAAATTACCTACAGAAAATATGTTGTACTACTATAGTACCTAGTGTCGTTCAAAATATAATAATTTTAGCCCTGCTAAGCGTACCATCACTAACAGGTACTCAATAATAAGTTTAAATTTGATTGTAGTGATTGTAGAGTCTGTAGGAGTAAATTTGAAGCTCATTTAGTTATATAAAACTGCTGTATTAAATTTTTCTGCATCCAAAATATTCAAGTTTAATAGTGTAGTATTAAGGTGCCTTAAAACGTCTAAAAAGCACGTTTTTCAGTAAAAATTAATTACAGAAAGAATTATTGTACTACTATAGTACCTAGTGTCGATTAAAATATAATAATTGGAGCCCTGCTAAGCGTACCATCACTAACAGGTACTCTATAACAAGTTTAGAATTGATTGTAGTGGTTGTAGACGCTTTGGGGTGAATTTGGAGCACCTTTTGCATATGAAACCGCTGTATTAAATTTTTCTGCATCCAAAAAATTCAAGTTTAATAGTGTAGTATTAAAGTGGCTTAAAACGTCTGAAAAGCACGTTTTTCAGATAAAATTGGCTACAGAAAATATTATTGTACTACTATAGTACCTAGTGTCGATTAAAATATAATAATTGGAGCCCTTCTAAGCGTACCATCACTAACAGGTACTCAATAACAAGTTTAGAATTGATTTTAGTGGTTGTAAACGCTGTAGGGGTGAATTTGGAGCAACTTTTGCATATGAAGCCGTGTATTAAATTTTTCTGCAACCAAAAAATTCAAGTTTAATAGTGTAGTATTAAGGTGCCTTAAAACGTCTAAAAAGCACTGGTTTCAGTAAAAATTAATTACAGAAAGAATGATTGTACTACTATAGTACCTAGTGTGGATCAAAATATAATAATTGGAGCCCTGCTAAGCGTACCATTACTAACAGGTACTCAATAACAAGTTTAGAATTGATTGTAGTGGTTGTAAACGCTGTAGGGGTAAATTTGAAGCAACTTTTGCATATGAAGCCGTGTATTAAATTTTTCTGCATCCAAAAAATTCAAGTTTAATAGTGTATTATTAAGGTGCCTTAAAACGTCTGAAAGGCACTTTTTTCAATAAAAATTAACTACAGAAAGAATGATTGTACTACTATAGTACCTAGTGTGGATCAAAATATAATAGTTGGAGCCCTGCTAAGCGTACCATCACTAACAGGTACTCAATAACAAGTTTAGAATTGATTGTAGTGGTTGTAGACGCGGAAGGGGTGAATTTGGAGCACCTTTTGCATATCAAGCCGCTGTATTAAGTTTTTGTGCATCCAAAAAAATTCAAGTTTAACAGTGTAGTATTAAGGTGCCTTAAAACGTCTGAAAAGCACTTGTTTCAGATAAAATTACCTACAGAAAATATGTTGTACTACTATAGTACCTAGTGTCGTTCAAAATATAATAATTTTAGCCCTGCTAAGCGTACCATCACTAACAGGTACTCAATAATAAGTTTAAATTTGATTGTAGTGATTGTAGAGTCTGTAGGAGTGAATTTGAAGCTCATTTAGTTATATGAAACTGCCGTATTAAATTTTTCTGCATTCAAAATGTTCAAGTTTAATAGTGTAGTATTAAGGTGCCTTAAAACATCTAAAAAGCACGTTTTTCAGTAAAAATTAATTACAGAAAAAATTATTGTACTACTATAGTACCTAGTGTCGATTAAAATATAATAATTGGAGCCCTTCTAAGCGTACCATCACTAACAGGTACTCAATAACAAGTTTAGAATTGAATGTAGTGGTTGTAGACGCTGTAGGGGTGAATTTGCAGCAACTTTTGCATATGAAGCCGTGTATTAAATTTTTCTGCAACCAAAAAACTCAAGTTTAATAGTGTAGTATTAAGGTGCCTTAAAACGTCTAAAAAGCACTGGTTTCATTAAAAATTAATTACAGAAAGAATGATTGTACTACTATAGTACCTAGTGTGGATCAAAATATAATAATTGGAGCCCTGCTAAGCGTACCATTACTAACAGGTACTCAATAACAAGTTTAGAATTGATTGTAGTGGTTGTAAACGCTGTAGGGGTAAATTTGAAGCAACTTTTGCATATGAAGCCGTGTATTAAATTTTTCTGCATCCAAAAAATTCAAGTTTAATAGTGTAGTATTAAGGTGCCTTAAAACGTCTGAAAGGCACTTTTTTCAATAAAAATTAACTACAGAAAGAATGATTGTACTACTATAGTACCTAGTGTGGATCAAAATATAATAGTTGGAGCCCTGCTAAGCGTACCATCACTAACAGGTACTCAATAACAAGTTTAGAATTGATTGTAGTGGTTGTAGACGCGGAAGGGGTGAATTTGGAGCACCTTTTGCATATGAAGCCGCTGTATTAAATTTTTGTGCATCCAAAAAAATTCAAGTTTAACAGTGTAGTATTAAGGTGCCTTAAAACGTCTGAAAAGCACGTTTTTCAGTAAAAATTAACTACGGAAAAAATTATTGTACTACTATAGTACCTAGTGTCAATTAAAATATAATAATTGGAGCCCTGCTAAGCGTACCATCACTAACAGGTACTCAATAACAAGTTTAGAATTGATTGTAGTGGTTGTAGACGCGGAAGGGGTGAATGTGAAGCACCTTTTGCATATGAAGCCGCTGTATTAAATTTTTGTGCATCCAAAAAAATTCAAGTTTAACAGTGTAGTATTAAGGTGCCTTAAAACGTCTGAAAAGCACGTTTTTCAGTAAAAATTAACTACAGAAAGAATTATTGAACTACTATAGTACCTAGTGTCGATTAAAATATAATAATTGGAGCCCTGCTAACCGTACCATCACTAACAGGTACTCAATAACAAGTATAGAATTGATTGCAGTGGTTCTAGACGCTGTAGGG
>CALNHX010013494.1:0-16151 GCA_940337035.1 Agriotes lineatus
ATTATGGGTGACCCTGAGAAACTAATTTGTAGTCAAGGACCTGAAATAATATGGAGGAAGAATCGAGTAGGACTCCTGCAATTTCTTTCAGTTTTTTGCAAGAATGAGTGGCTAAAGCAACCGGTGTTGGTCTAAATACAGTTAAGCGAATTGTTAAAAAACCAAGTGGTGGAAGAAAATTTACTACTCCAAGAAAACCAATTACTAAACCTAGCACCAGGTCATCTGTCGATCTATATGAAGAAGAAGTAATCCGAAGCATGATCTATAACTTTGCGCAAATCCATAAAAAGAGACCTACAGTGAAAGCTGTGTTCGAAGCCGTACAAAATGAAGAAGGGGGTTGGGTGTTAATTTCACTGACAAGTTACATTCCATTAGGCGGTTAGTACACATAATGGGTTTTCAATAGAGAAAATGTCACGACAATAGGCAAGTTCTAATAGAGAAGAGCGAAATTCCAGTAAAACGTGTTGAATTTGTGTATACACCGATGAAACGTACTTGCATAGCTCCTATACTGTTCTAAATTTTAGGATGATGGCATCAACAGCTGTTTAAAATCCCCTGTCGGTAAAGGACAACGATCGATTATTCTTCATGTCGGAAGTAAAAAGGGTTTCGTACAAAATTTTGTATTGATGTTTAAATCAGAACTTATGAAAAAGGCGATTACCACGATGAAATGACCCATCAAAATTATGTCAAGTGGCTGAAAGAAATATTATTGCCAAATCTTGAAAAAGATCCATTTTGGTCAATATAATACATCGTATCACAATTTCTGTACTGAGTCGAATCCAACATTCGTTTGGAAAAAGTAGAATTGCAAAAGTGGTTATTAGTAAGAAACATTTATATTAAGTTGTATGAAACTAAAAAGAAAATTACATAAACGTACACATAAAGGTTATATGATGGAGAAATTATTAGTCGAACATCTTCAGACGTAGTCCTTGGATTACCCTCTTACCATCCAGAACTAAACACGATTGGGAAAATGTGGGTGTCAGTAAAGAACTATGTTGATGCAAATAACACACTCAAATTATACGACGTCAAAACTTTAGCAGAGAATAAATTCAGGAATTATGCATGACAGAAGAAATAATTATAACAGTAGACGACAGCGGTGAATCAGGTTCTAATCTATCATCTGAACAAGAAGATGACTGTGTTAAAGACAATTTAGGTTACTAACTGTTAGAATAATCTATATTGTATTATTTTGCCATCTATTTGTTTAGTTGGCTGTAATGTTTTGTATTGTATTTTATGTAGTTATCATTTCTTCAGGTATAAAAATAATTTCAAAAACTAGAAAGTCATCAGGTTTTTAAAATTATTGTAAATTTTTATATTTTGTAAATCTAAATAAAATATGTTTAATTTCAAACATCATAAAAGTGACAGCGTATGTGACTTGATTCACAACGTAAAAGCTTTGGTTATAATTATAATCATAGGTAAAGGTAGTACTTTAGCTGATAAGACGTATAAAGTTGCCACTGTTGCTACTTTATCTACCTAATCATATAAAATAACAAGATCACCCATTTCAACAATATAATTTAATTATTAGTTGTGACTTTTATTCATCGTAACCATGGATAAATTATTTCCAATGTATCACGATTCTACCTCAATCTTGATTCCTTACGTTTCTACAAAAGTATTGTTTTCTTATTTCGTTACTTTTATTGCAATTACGTGTTAATTTGAAAATAAAATTGTATGTTATTTGCAATAAAAATTGCTTTCAGAGCTTCAACTGCTACCAGCCTCAACACAAAGCTTTTATAAACGTATTTATTTCTTTTAATATTAAAACTTCTGAAGAGAGATATAATTTTTAGTTATTTTATGGTTTAAAACAATAACCGTGATATAATTGATTCCAGTGTTTCAATAGTACCTCACTGCAGGGTGTCGCTAAAACTCCTGTACAAAACGCAAGCACATATTCCTGAGGCTAAATTATGACGATCTAGCCCAACTTACCTATCCGAAATACAGGGTGCCAGTTATTATGATTTTTACTTTTTTTTAAATTTTATTTTAATAATAGCACAATTATTAATGTTTTTTTTATGAGAAAACCAAATCTGATCACAGTTATGGTGTACATTGCAGAGGACGCCACCAGCAGCATTTTGCATACATCTAAAGCTTGATAACTTTTTTGTGCCTCGGTATATTAAATTCCTAACAAAAAATTCTTATTCCCTGGCATTTCTTGCTCGACGCTTGGGAGAGAGCGGCAGATGTCTGTGCCAAGGGAGAAAGCAGTCGTGGGGAGAGAGGTGCCGAGATGGGCGATGGTGGCCTCACCTGAGTGGTAGGTGGCGCAACGGGGAGGGTCGAGATGGGGGTGGGGGCTACGGCTGGCTTAAATATGGTTGACAGTACCTTTGCCTTCCACTGCTTCTTCGCCCTCTCCAGGTACTTTTTGTACTCGGGCTTTTCTCTTTTATGCTGAAGTTGATGTTCAGTCAACCCGGTGGCTGCTTTTAACTCACGGTATGATATTACTCCCTTCTTGCTTCTTGCTTCTATATCAGCAATCTTTTGATAGAGTTCGGCATCTGAAGAAGGGAGCTTAGCCAACAACTCCGCACGGTATAGTTCACCGTGGGACCGTCGTTCATGTTGCTTCTTCGCCCTCTCCAGGTACTTTTTGTACTCGGGCTTTTCTCTTTTATGCCGAAGTTGATGTTCAGTCAACCCGGTGGCTGCTTTTAACTCACGGTATGATATTACTCCCTTCTTGCTTCTATATCAGCAATCTTTTGATAGAGTTCGGCATCTGAAGAAGGGAGCTTAGCCAACAACTCCGCACGGTATAGTTCACCGTGGCACCATCGTTCATGTTGCTTCTTCGCCCTCTCCAGGTACTTTTTGTACTCGGGCTTTTCTCTTTTATGCCGAAGTTGATGTTCAGTCAACCCGGTGGCTGCTTTTAACTCACGGTATGATATTACTCCCTTCTTGCTTCTTGCTTCTATATCAGCAATCTTTTGATAGAGTTCGGCATCTGAAGAAGGGAGCTTAGCCAACAACTCCGCACGGTATAGTTCACCGTGGGACCATCGTTCATGTTGCTTCTTCGCCCTCTCCAGGTACTTTTTGTACTCGGGCTTTTCTCTTTTATGCCGAAGTTGATGTTCAGTCAACCCGGTGGCTGCTTTTAACTCACGGTATGATATTACTCCCTTCTTGCTTCTTGCTTCTATATCAGCAATCTTTTGATAGAGTTCGGCATCTGAAGAAGGGAGCTTAGCCAACAACTCCGCACGGTATAGTTCACCGTGGGACCATCGTTCATGTTGCTTCTTCGCCCTCTCCAGGTACTTTTTGTACTCGGGCTTTTCTCTTTTATGCCGAAGTTGATGTTCAGTCAACCCGGTGGCTGCTTTTAACTCACGGTATGATATTACTCCCTTCTTGCTTCTATATCAGCAATCTTTTGATAGAGTTCGGCATCTGAAGAAGGGAGCTTAGCCAACAACTCCGCACGGTATAGTTCACCGTGGCACCATCGTTCATGTTGCTTCTTCGCCCTCTCCAGGTACTTTTTGTACTCGGGCTTTTCTCTTTTATGCCGAAGTTGATGTTCAGTCAACCCGGTGGCTGCTTTTAACTCACGGTATGATATTACTCCCTTCTTGCTTCTTGCTTCTATATCAGCAATCTTTTGATAGAGTTCGGCATCTGAAGAAGGGAGCTTAGCCAACAACTCCGCACGGTATAGTTCACCGTGGCACCATCGTTCATGTTGCTTCTTCGCCCTCTCCAGGTACTTTTTGTACTCGGGCTTTTCTCTTTTATGCCGAAGTTGATGTTCAGTCAACCCGGTGGCTGCTTTTAACTCACGGTATGATATTACTCCCTTCTTGCTTCTTGCTTCTATATCAGCAATCTTTTGATAGAGTTCGGCATCTGAAGAAGGGAGCTTAGCCAACAACTCCGCACGGTATAGTTCACCGTGGGACCATCGTTCATGTTGCTTCTTCGCCCTCTCCAGGTACTTTTTGTACTCGGGCTTTTCTCTTTTATGCCGAAGTTGATGTTCAGTCAACCCGGTGGCTGCTTTTAACTCACGGTATGATATTACTCCCTTCTTGCTTCTTGCTTCTATATCAGCAATCTTTTGATAGAGTTCGGCATCTGAAGAAGGGAGCTTAGCCAACAACTCCGCACGGTATAGTTCACCGTGGCACCATCGTTCATGTTGCTTCTTCGCCCTCTCCAGGTACTTTTTGTACTCGGGCTTTTCTCTTTTATGCCGAAGTTGATGTTCAGTCAACCCGGTGGCTGCTTTTAACTCACGGTATGATATTACTCCCTTCTTGCTTCTTGCTTCTATATCAGCAATCTTTTGATAGAGTTCGGCATCTGAAGAAGGGAGCTTAGCCAACAACTCCGCACGGTATAGTTCACCGTGGGACCATCGTTCATGTTGCTTCTTCGCCCTCTCCAGGTACTTTTTGTACTCGGGCTTTTCTCTTTTATGCCGAAGTTGATGTTCAGTCAACCCGGTGGCTGCTTTTAACTCACGGTATGATATTACTCCCTTCTTGCTTCTTGCTTCTATATCAGCAATCTTTTGATAGAGTTCGGCATCTGAAGAAGGGAGCTTAGCCAACAACTCCGCACGGTATAGTTCACCGTGGGACCGTCGTTCATGTTGCTTCTTCGCCCTCTCCAGGTACTTTTTGTACTCGGGCTTTTCTCTTTTATGCCGAAGTTGATGTTCAGTCAACCCGGTGGCTGCTTTTAACTCACGGTATGATATTACTCCCTTCTTGCTTCTTGCTTCTATATCAGCAATCTTTTGATAGAGTTCGGCATCTGAAGAAGGGAGCTTAGCCAACAACTCCGCACGGTATAGTTCACCGTGGCACCATCGTTCATGTTGCTTCTTCGCCCTCTCCAGGTACTTTTTGTACTCGGGCTTTTCTCTTTTATGCCGAAGTTGATGTTCAGTCAACCCGGTGGCTGCTTTTAACTCACGGTATGATATTACTCCCTTCTTGCTTCTTGCTTCTATATCAGCAATCTTTTGATAGAGTTCGGCATCTGAAGAAGGGAGCTTAGCCAACAACTCCGCACGGTATAGTTCACCGTGGCACCATCGTTCATGTTGCTTCTTCGCCCTCTCCAGGTACTTTTTGTACTCGGGCTTTTCTCTTTTATGCCGAAGTTGATGTTCAGTCAACCCGGTGGCTGCTTTTAACTCACGGTATGATATTACTCCCTTCTTGCTTCTTGCTTCTATATCAGCAATCTTTTGATAGAGTTCGGCATCTGAAGAAGGGAGCTTAGCCAACAACTCCGCACGGTATAGTTCACCGTGGCACCATCGTTCATGTTGCTTCTTCGCCCTCTCCAGGTACTTTTTGTACTCGGGCTTTTCTCTTTTATGCCGAAGTTGATGTTCAGTCAACCCGGTGGCTGCTTTTAACTCACGGTATGATATTACTCCCTTCTTGCTTCTTGCTTCTATATCAGCAATCTTTTGATAGAGTTCGGCATCTGAAGAAGGGAGCTTAGCCAACAACTCCGCACGGTATAGTTCACCGTGGGACCATCGTTCATGTTGCTTCTTCGCCCTCTCCAGGTACTTTTTGTACTCGGGCTTTTCTCTTTTATGCCGAAGTTGATGTTCAGTCAACCCGGTGGCTGCTTTTAACTCACGGTATGATATTACTCCCTTCTTGCTTCTTGCTTCTATATCAGCAATCTTTTGATAGAGTTCGGCATCTGAAGAAGGGAGCTTAGCCAACAACTCCGCACGGTATAGTTCACCGTGGCACCATCGTTCATGTTGCTTCTTCGCCCTCTCCAGGTACTTTTTGTACTCGGGCTTTTCTCTTTTATGCCGAAGTTGATGTTCAGTCAACCCGGTGGCTGCTTTTAACTCACGGTATGATATTACTCCCTTCTTGCTTCTTGCTTCTATATCAGCAATCTTTTGATAGAGTTCGGCATCTGAAGAAGGGAGCTTAGCCAACAACTCCGCACGGTATAGTTCACCGTGGGACCGTCGTTCATGTTGCTTCTTCGCCCTCTCCAGGTACTTTTTGTACTCGGGCTTTTCTCTTTTATGCCGAAGTTGATGTTCAGTCAACCCGGTGGCTGCTTTTAACTCACGGTATGATATCACTCCCTTCTTGCTTCTTGCTTCTATATCAGCAATCTTTTGATAGAGTTCGGCATCCGAAGAAGGGAGCTTAGCCAACAACTCCGCACGGTATAGTTCACCGTGGGACCGTCGTTCATGTTGCCGAACGGCGGCAAAGGTTGGGTACGGCATCTTTCAGAACTGGCATCTTTAGCGGTTTCTCGCGCCGCAATCTTTCTGGTGCCTCGCGAGCGAGGACTTTAGGTCGTAGCCCTTAGGGCAGCGGTCGCACTGGAATCGCTTTACTTCTTCTGCAGCAGCAGGGGGCGTTAGGGCGTGCCGAGACCGGGGAGACTCCGGCTGTTGTGTATCGCTGGGTTGGGCACGCCCTTGTGAACCGGACTGGGAAGCCGGTGGTGAGGCGAGTGTGCTGGTTGGCCTCCTGGTGGCCCCCGTCGAAGACGAAGGGCCAGATGGTGGGGGTACGGTAGCGGGGTCGTCGTCGTGGGGGGGTTCCATCAAGTCCAGGAGCGGATGAACCCATGTCCGCTCCTGCCCGAGGCTTGTCCATATTATCATTGCTACCGTTTATATTTGTGGGCATGGGGGCTAACGGGGTGGTAGCCCGCGCCCCGCCCGATGAGCAATGTTTATGAACAAACCATTGCAAAGTTTGTGGTGTGGGGAGGGGGGGGGGGGCGAAGAAGGATATTGGGTAGGTTGTGGGAGTTTTAGGAAATTGGGAGTCGATCCGCCCGCCTCTCTGCAAGATCAGCGTCGCCTCGAGAAGGCAAGGGGTGCGGTCTTGGTGTCACTAGGCTATGTTCTTTGCGCGCTCGTCTGTGACACCCTGGGAGAGCACGCAGGCTTCCCTTGAACCCCCCTGCACGATATACAGGGGGGCGGAGCAACTACAACGAAGAGAGTCATAGTTACTTGATAGGTGTTGCTTCGAGCAACCGTTTCTAAGATAATTGAATTTGAATGTTTTATTGCCTACCGAAACTTGTTGTTTTCCTTCCCACATTATCCAGGCTTAGAACTGGTCCAAAAAAATTGGACCGTGTTTAAAGGCCAACAACAATAAAAGTTTACGTAGCAACGAGTTAACAATGATACGCATCGTCATTAGTTACAAAAGTGTATTATCAAACAATTCAATCTGACCAACCTTTATTGTTTAAATTCAAAATTTTACATGTTTTGCTATGGCTGTACCTTACACGCGCAGAAATGACTGACATAGTATTAGTTCATGCTTATTTTCAAGGAAATGGTCGGGAGTCGGTGAGAGTATACAGAAAAAGATTTCGAAGTAGGCCTCTACCAAACCTCAAAATACTTGTTGCTATTGCAAGATGTTTTTGAGAAACTGATGGTTTTGCTCCTTCAGCTGTTGAAATGTTTGATTTTGTTATTTTATATCACTAGACAGATAAAGTAGCAACAGTGGCAACTTTATACGTCTAATCAGCTGAAGTACTACCTATAATTATAATCAAAGCTTTTACGTTGTGAATCAAGTCACATAAGTTGTCACTTTTATGATGTTTGAAATTAAACATATTTTATTTAGATTTACAAAATAGAAAAACTTAAATAATTTGAAAAATCTAATGAGTTTATAGTTTTTGAAATTATTTTTATATCTGAAGAAATTATGTATGTATGTATAATCTGTAACCTCATTTACCTTGCGGTGTAGAGGCTGGTGCTTTATGCGCTGGCATCTGGCGGTACAATGCTCAAATTGCCCCGCATCCGGGATACAGAGTTGGAGCGCGCCTTTGGTGCTTGCACAGCAACCATTGTGTGAGTTGTGTGTCTTGGTGATGTGTTGACCTTGCTACTCTATCTCTTAGGTCTGTGGTTCTGAGTAGAGCACAGTTAATTTGGTGCCCCTGAAGAAATGATAACTACATAAAATACAATACAAAACATTACAGCCAACTAAACAAATAGATGGTAAAATAATACAATATAGATTATTCTAACAGTTAGTAACCTAAATCGTCTTTAACACAGTCATCTTCTTGTTCAGATGATAGATTAGCCCAAAATTTGCAGACTTTGGGGAACATCGATCTTCAGAATTAACCACTTGCATCGGAGTTAATTCCTTATATTCTGAAATCTTTCCAACCTCACAATCGCTATCGTCCAATAACAAATTAGCCGAAGGCAGCTTATGATGCTGATCACCTGGTAACTTTAAGACACAACGCTCCCCAAAATACTCAACTGTTGGTAGTATGTGCCCAATAATTGACATTCCTTCAATAGAATCGTCTTTCGAAGGCATTTGCTCAATCTGGGAAAGATGCGATTTTAATCACCGTCAGTAGTCTCATTATCAGATTCATTAATATTCGTTGAACTATCATCGCAATCTGGTGAAAAGTTTTGTAACAAAATGGAAGTTTCATTTTTATGCGACAGTGATTTCTAGGGTATTCTGTGAACTGCTTGCTTTGAATACTAGAAGGATAAAATATGGGTAGAAACAAATATGCATTTATGCATAGATATAACTTTTACCGCATACTGAACTGGAGAAACAGGGACATCAAAAAATTCAGAGATGTCTTGGTATCAGTCGCGAATTGCTCCTTTTCTTTCTGAAACTAAAACCTTTTTGTAAATGGCAGTAAAATTTAGCTTTAAAGTAACTACGAAGGCACCCGTCTTTGCTCTAGGTTTGAAAATTAAAATTTGGAACATCCTTAAGAGTGCGATTTCTAGATTATTTATATTATAAATGCCATTAATGTATTCCCTGTTTGATCCGTAACATCAAGTTTTCTCCAAAGAAATATTTTGGATTCAGTAAACGGTTTTCAGAATAACAAACTAAAAAACTGGGTTACCATTTACAAAATGTTAGAAATTGTCAATCGGTTTCTATAGTAATATTCGATTTTGCGCATTCATAATAAAATAAAGAGGTAGGGCTGTGATGCTTATTTCCATCCCAGAAATTCTTTCTGCCCATAGAGGTATACCTTCCATCCTTATAGGAAATTTACAAAAATTTTACACTTACAATGCATATTTCATAGTCTATTTCGAAAAATTCAATTCACGAGTCGTCCAACCACATCGAAAAATAGAAAATTTCAGTTATAACGTTTCTTGCTCTCTTAGAATAAAAAAAGAAATGAAATTGTTATCTATGTGGACAAATAATCTCTTATTATTTCTAATTAATCCCTCAAAACCTGAATTGCAGTTACTGGGTAAGTAATGTGCTTGTAGTAATCGCAATTAGCCAAGAACTCAAATTTTGAAATTCAAAAATGGAGAAAATACGTGGGGCAATATGATTCCTTAATCACTAGGGCGCGGATTGTTAAACACAGAAAACTTCAAAATTATGGCTAAAAAATAACCAGATTTAGGCACAAAAAAGGTATACAAATCTCAAAATAAGCATTAAAAACGCAGAAAAAATCTTAAAATGAGCATTTCAAAAAACCTTACATCGATCTTGACATAGACGCTGAATCACCATGTAAATAATCATGCACACATACCAGGGATAATCATACGTCAAATTTAGTAAACAAATCTATTTGTCAAACCCATGGCCGAAGGTTACAAGAGTGCCGAAATGGTCGGCGCATACGATAATACAGTTACAGTGGCGTACGAAACCTACCCTAAACGAATAAAACTAGGCTCAGCTGGGAGCGCCTTATCTAACTACAACCCTTACATAAGTACAAGGAAAAATCAAGAATGAGCGCCTAGTGCTTTGAGAAAAGGCTACCGGAAAATATATTTAATTGAGTACGCAAAAGTGAAATCCATTGTCCAATAATAATGGCGTGTATATACCGTTTATTAATAAATTTACTATGCAAGGAGTGTCTTTTCGTTTCCTAAATGAGGGATGAAGTAGGTGTTGTTTGCATGAATTTTGTGATTTACAATTTGGAATGGCTTCCGTTTTGGGGTGCCAAACGGAGCCCTGCCATGTTTAAATTGTTTACTGTATTTACATTATTTTGAGATCTTCCCTGGTCTCGCCTATTCAAGTTTCCCTGGTAGCTGCTCGCATTAGCCGTCGCATTGAAATTTTTATTATTGTCTGCGCCATTCCCATTAAATTTTGTTATATGTTGCCTACTGTTATAATTTATTTGTCCCTTATTGTGCGTGCCTCTATAATGTTGAAAATTATGTTGTTGTTGTGGGTTCCTCCCTGGGTTATTTCCCATGTAACTGTTATTAGGGGGTCGCTGCCACCCTGTCCTTTGATTTGTTGAATTAAATCCGATTTGCTGCTTATAAAAATTGCTTTCCCTCGCATTGTTGAAGTTAGTTTGTCCCTGCCTATTCCTAACATTTCCCTGATGCCCATAAAACATTTCTGAAGTGACATTCGAAATTTGATTATTTTGCGTCTTGTAGATATTTGGCTGGTTCTGCCCTGTGGTAAACCTGAAGTCATTGTTTCTTGTTTGTTGATGTTGCCTAAGCTTCAAATAACAATTTTGTGCTATGTGATTATTACGATCGCAATTAAAACAAGTTTTGCTTTGTGTTGCGCGCATTGTAAAAACTGTGTTATTATATTTATTCATAAACATTTTGTCTGATAATTCAATTTGAATAGTAAATTGTTCGGCTTTGTCCAAATCAACATTCTCGGTTCGCATTAATAGCGAACCCAGTTCTTTCAAAATGTTTTAGTGTACCCCTGTTCGAAATTCATTTAAAAGTAATTCCCCGTTTTTCTTCCTTAAATCCGGATTTTGATTGTCCGTCGCATGTTTTAAATCGTTCGTTAAAATCTCTGCGCCTAACGTTTTTAATCGCAACACATAATTAGCTATTGATTCATCGTATTTTTGAAAACATTTACCAAGTCGTATGAGGGCTTCGCCCGGTATTTTCGCTGATGTAAACTTGCCTATTAGTTTTTCTTTTAACACATTATACCTCAAAGCGTCGAGGTCTTGATTGGTTCTGAAATAGCTGTAAGCATCCCCAGTTAATCTATATTTTAATATATTTAATTTTGTACTATCCGACCAATTGTCCAAAATGCCTCGTTGGTCTAATTTTTCAAAATATTGCCTAATATTGTTTTTGCCACTAAAACTTTCCACTGTAGATGCTATCATACCCAGAGTGACAAAGGGTTGTAATGTTGATTGACCTCCCGACGGCAAATCAGTAGCTGTTACGTGCGATACATTTTATTTTAAATTATGACCTAAAATATTTGAAAATATAGTCTCTATACGCTAATTACTTTATGATTTGCGAAATTTTTAGCTAAGTGCTCACCGATTATTTAAAAATCCGTATATATATGCACCTATGTGTGAAGTTTTTCCAATACTGTAAATTGTGAACTTATTTTTCGGTTAAACGTATAAAATAATTGCCTATATGACTCACTACATTATTACTTTGTACTTGTCCTGTTAATAATAATTTTTACAAGTGTTTCATTTTATTTATGCGACGCCTATGTGTGCCACCCTTGGCAAAGTTTTAAACGATCTTTAGTTGCAAAAATGATGCAGGAATTGTATTTATTGTGACTGTTATCCCTAATTGTTGCAGTTTATTAGCCGAAAAATTGTTTATGCTTCTTAAAATTGTTTTATTTGCATACCAAATATTTGAAGCCCCTTTTTACCGTTTGCACAGTGTCGGGAATTAATATTTGTTATTAATTTTAGAGCGTTCGGATTGTTTTAATTACTAGTACAACGTTGAATTCCACCTTATTGTTGCTGTTTTATTGTACACAGAAACCTACCAAAATTTGTTGCTCCTAGAGGAAAAACGTAGAAAGAACTCACAAAATCGCACAAAAGTAAAATTATTTACATTTCCTGCAAGAGTAAATGCTTGTTAAAAGCACCTATTAATTTGCGGGCATTCGCTGTAATCCTTCCAGAATATAATTCCCTTTAAATGAATAATACCTTATGGGGGTTGTAGCATTTAATTTACCAAGCTATGATTGTTTGGCTGCCAAATTTTTGCAACCTATGATTACCCTGCGTATTACAAACCGATAAAATTCTTTGAAAAAACTCCTTCGTGCTGACATTTCCGCTAGGGGTTGTTTTTCAGTTAGGGGTTGAAATCCGAAAGTAACTCTTGTTTGCTGCCTCCCGTGTGAGGGTTGGCAGATGTAAATTAGGTGTTTAAATTTTTATAAAAGCGAAAAAAAATTATTCTAAGTCTTTAAGTGTGGATTTTCGGGCTTCCTGAAGGTATAGGGGTTGAACAACCGAGTCATAGGGGTTCGCTGCCACCAGTGTAACGTATTGCAACCCTTGTGTTAGGGGCTGCAATCCTGTCGGTGGTCTTAGGGATAGTTTTCCCTCTTAGACCAACTAATTTCGCTTCTACGGAGAATAACTCGGTTGCTGACCACTGAACTTAATGGAGGGGTTGTGAGGCCGAGATTCGATGGAATGAAACACCCCAGAATAAATAAAACTATTGAAAACAAATAATAGTTCTGCACCATTACAATGGGTATTCGCCCTATCGGTTCTATGATTAATTAGCTGTAAATTTCGTTAAAAGGATTCATCAAAATTATGCTTACTTTTTGTGACATTAATTTACTTTGGTAGGAAAGAATAAATCTAGCTGCCCTGCCCTTATTGTTGGTTAGTAAAGTACAATATGTATGTCTGACCTTTATTCCGGCGTTGGTGTTCACCCTGTGGATGGTTATGGTTTTATTTTAAGCGGAACGACGGTATGTATTTAACGAGATTTAAGTGAGTTCGGCTGAAATGTTTGGATATCCTGGGCCTCCTTGAAATCCTGGGTTTCTACGTTTGGATGGGCGCTGCACGCACACTAATTTTATAGCTGAGAATTTTCATTTAGGACTTAGTTAAAAGTTGCACCGAAAAATGTTAACGACGGGTTAATTAATTCCTCGAGACCGGGACGCGCGAACTGCCCCGCGGTGGTCGCTCTGCCCCCCAGGAAAACTTTTGAGCGTTCCTTCGTATCACCCGATTTCTAATTCGTCTTGCGTCGTTTTGTCAATTTGCGTTTTTCAAATCGCCTCTCGAGAAATCTTTGACTACGCGGGTCTCACACGGCTCGTTCTTTATAATGCAATTCTGCTGTTCGGCGCTTTCTTTCCTGGAACCAATTTGCTAGCCTGTGTTTGTTATGCGCTGATGTCAGCTTGAGGCCGGGTGTAATTCAACCGCTTCTTCTGATTACGCCAATGTAGCTTTCGTTCTTACCAAATGAACTTTTGCGTTCGCAATAAATGTAGTTTATGCAGGGGCGGCTTTGATTTATTCTTTCTCCTGACAACTTAAAATCTATAAGGTGTATAATTATAAACGCAATTTCTTGCGGGTTGTTACATTGCATAGGTGTATTAGATGGGAAACATATAGTTTTTAGACCTCTAAGATCTGAAGTTTTTACAGAAATTACAAAATTACAATCGTACTTTTTGCACAAGTTGATGCAAATAGCAAATTTCTGTGTGTAGATATTGGCGTTAATGGCGGAATAAGTTATGGAGGATTTTGGAAATAAATATATTTTATAAAATTAGCATTTTTTGTTGCGAAATAGTAAACATAGTCAAAGGGTCATTCATGCAGCAGCAGAATTATAAAATTACAAAACAATTATGCATCCTCTTTAGATATCTTGTCTCGGCATTTTAATTAACAATTTAAAAAAAGGTTACATGCAATGCAATAAATGCTAAAACACCAGATCAAAAGCCATCAAAATACTACGATGAATATTGTTTTAAAGGGGATTTAAGTCAACAAAATTGCGAATGAATGTGGAATACCTTAATTTATAAAAATCTTGAACAGATGCACATCTTCCATACACAGTTAAAATAATTTCAAGCCACAGTTGACTGTATCTATAATAAAAAATCAGACTACACCGATGTCAAAATATATTTATTACAAAACTACTCTTATTAGAATATCCCCAATTGAATCAAATAAAAAAAATATCATAAATTTAAATCTTACATAAAATAATGACACACAATTGTAATGCTAACTATTTTTATTAGTTTTATTTTTAAGTAACTAACAGTTGTCGTAAAATATCGTTTCGATCCTTTTGGGTTTGGAGTTGCTCCTTGTAAATATTTTTAATCTCTTGCAGCTCTCTAATTTTCTGCTCTTCAGCATTTTCCTTCGAAATTCTTCCAACTCCCTATTTTTACCCTTGGTACCTCGGGTATCACTGGCAGCAGTATGCAAACTGGGAATTCTAGACGGTGTGGATGACAGGCTTAATAATGATTCCACTGCTGGAGTTGAGAATGAAGAATTTGATTGTTGAAGAGCCAAGGTATGATGAAGTTGAAAGTATTGGGGGTGCCAAAGCTGACGCAGAGGGTGCAGGTATATATGCTGGGATTAAGGACGACTGAGAGGATGTAGAGGGCTGGTTTACCACAGATAAGGAAAGTTTAGGCTGTGGAATGGATGATATTAAATGTGGAGGATTAATGGTGGCATCAGTATGAAGCAGGTCATGCATTACGTCGAAATATTCCCAAGTTTGTCTACCTCCGCCAGTTTTTCTTTTGGTATCTTTTATACCTTTATAAGTACGCTTCAAATTTCAAAATTTTCTGTCACACGTGTCCGGTGTCACATGGTGAAAATTTTTGTTCATGTGTTCGTCAATTCTCCCCCACAATAAACTATTTTTTATTTTAGGGTTTCTAAAGTTGCAGGATTCTGAGCGGTATTGCTCTATCAAAAACATGGGTCGATTTCCGTCACCAAGCAAACCGCTCGGCAGCTGAATCGTCTGCAGGCTCATCTGGTCTTTCCGGTACTATGCTCCTATTGCGTTGCTTCGTAATATGATTTTTATTACATCATTATTTATCTCCTCGTCTATAAGAAAAATAAAATCTTAGACTTCATTTAATCACCAGTAGGTAGTTTCAAAAGATTCAATGAAAATGTAACTTAGTTCGGACGAAATTATAGTAATCTTAAGAAGCAATACATACCTAAAAAAAATAGCTTGTACCATATGTTTTTCTATAACTGAAACTTGGATTACAGAATGTATCCCGACTGCATTGTAGAACTCCCTGGTTACTTATTATACCGTCAAGACAGAACTTATGCTAGAGGTGGTGGAGTATGTATTTATATTTCAGAAACTATCTGTGGTTTGAAAGTCATACGCAAAACATTCGATAATTTTGATACTCCCGGCATAGAATCGCTTTGGATTAAACTTGCATTCTCAGATGTTGAAATGAACCTTTCTTGAATTTATCGTCCACCTAGTGCTAGCCGGCAACACGATGTTACACTTGTTAATATTTTAGAAACCGCTAGTGGTTCTCTAAACAACGTACTAATTTTTGGGGACTTCAATTATCCGAATCTATCCTGGGACCCCCCATCATCCCAAGAAGGAAACTCGCAATCAGCGTTATTCATGAATTCAGTTCTTTCGACCAATCTAACGCAACTAGTAAAATTTCCGACGCGCTTTAGAACTAACTGCAACCCGTCTCGGCTTGATTACATATTTGTCAATGATAGCAATATTATAGCTATCCTGGAATCACTACCACCCATTGGCAAAAGTGATCACGCAGTAATCATTGCAAAATCAAAGCTCACTGTAAACGCATCTACATCATTTAAACAAGCCTTCAAAAGAAATTATAGAGCAGCAGATTATACTAAATGAAATAACTACATAAACCATCTACAATGGCCCATATGTGACGTAAATAGCATGTGGGACAACGTTCTTCTGAACATTGCCCATGGCATCGACAACTATGTTCCAATGTCTAAAACCAATATGTCTACAAAGCCTTGTATTAGACGTGAGATAAATACGAAACGAAAACTTTGGCATAAATATCGCAGAACTAACACGATATGACTATGAAATTTACAGACTAAGCTGTAATAATTTGTCAAGCACATTACGTACAGCAAAGTTCAGATACGAAAATGGACTAGTTGAAAGCCGTAGCAACAAGAATTTCTTCAAGTATGTC
>CALNHX010013495.1:0-16143 GCA_940337035.1 Agriotes lineatus
GTTCATTAATAAAAATATTTGGGGTTGAATATAATTTACTGCACTGACCTTTAGTTGTCATGTTCTTTTCGAATTTTTAATTAAGAAAAGATCAACAGGCCAACCCTAAACGATTTTATTTCTGAACACCCTTTATTTTTCTAGAAAAAAGTGGTACGGTTAAATAATATTTATTTACATACATTGCGTCGTTAAGGAAATTAAAAACCGAACTAAAGATAATTTTTTACAATAAATATTACTTATTTATCAGTTCTTCCATAGTTACTTTCTAAATCGTAAAACAGCTTCACTATTAATCCGCACAAGAACGACGTTTAAAGAATGTTAGGTATTCAAAGAAAAGTTTTGGAACAAAGTCAGATTTTACCTTCGCAATAATCTTTTGTGAGCTAGGTTAAGAATGTCTTATAAATGTTCTTTCCTTTCATGTCATTCTTAAATATTTTTTACTTTACCAAACATTTAAATTGTTTTCCAATATTTCCCTTAATGTGTCACAGAATGTCTTCATAATTTATATTTAAAATCAAGGAAATATTTTGAGTTCAGCTAAAATAGTTTGAACTATTCTACTACTTCTACTACTTTAAAACAAATTCAGGAAAGACATTTTGAAGATAATATTGAAGGTCAAGTTTATTTATATAAGTAGGTTGAAACTATACCAATTTATACATAGCCTTGTCGCTACGTCGTTCCAGTAATGTTTTATGTCATATCGACTAAGAGTATTATCTGGATTTCTAGTGTAGATTAAGTATACGAGTAGTTCAAACATAACAAGAAACTTTTCAAACAGAAATACGACCATTTAATGTAGTTATACTTAATCAAAATTAACTTTAAAATTTTTGGATCTAGTATTTTTATATAGTGCCTATTTACTATATAACTTAAACAGTTGAAATATACAATTTCAGTAAATTCATTAATATAGCAAACCATAAAAACCATTTCCATGTATTTTCTAATCGTGGAGACAAAACTATCAAGGTGCAAGTGCATACAATACAATTCCACATTTTTCAATTCATTTTACTTAAAAATTCCCGGTCATAGCTCAACCTTAAAAAATATGGACTTAACCATTAAGATATGACATAAAAATTGATTAAATTCTTGAAGTATTCTCGTATTTTCACTTAAATTTCCAGTATTGTATCGCAATCCTTATCACCAAGCGTGGACAGTTTAATTGCCATGCAACAACTGCAACGACATCGCGCTTTATCAGTTCTTCGAAATAATTCAAATAGATAAGAAAATCAAACTGATTACTTTGTACTGGTCATAAGAAGGTAGTTCAAGTGCAATTCTAGGAATTATACAACTACAGTAGCTTTGTATGAAACTAGTTATCAGTTTTTGCGTCTGTAAAATTTATCTCGCATTTGAAGTGTTCCCCTTCTCTCATCGGGGGACTCTCTGGGAGATTGCTTTCTTATCGCCGCAAATTAAGTGAACGTAAAATTTAAATAAAGGTTGAATGCCCCGCATTATGTTGTTGAGAATACAAACGTTTAATTCAAAAGCTGAGATAGTACTTAGGTTCAATATAATATTGCAAAAGTCTTTCATTAACTTAAATTTAAATATTATCATCAGTATCGCAGAGGCAGTAACAGGCCTTGCCGGATAAACAATTTTTTTCTACGATCGTGTCAAAATGACAACTTTTTGCACTGTTTCTAGTGTCAAAAGCGACGTTTGTAGCACTCTTAATTTTAGCGCCACAAATACGTCTTATTCGCACGTTGCCATTGTTCATTGTTTTAATACTAAATTAAAAACACGCTTTACCGTAAGTATATACTATTTATCCAGCTATTTCATAAATTTTCTAGTGAAAAATATTTCTAAATATTGCAGTACATATTATGAAATATTTACTTTTTATCTAACTATTTTAACCATATAAGCAAATCGAACATTTTTCTGCGAAAATGTAACACAGTTAAAAAGTACAAATATGCTGCAATATTCAAATTCTATGTTTATAATTGAAGGTCAAAATCGTTGCTCTACTTTAAGGAGTCTTCAGTGTTGGGTATGAATATTAAAATAAGAGTGATTACATGCTTTACTGATTACTGTTGATTAATTGTCATAACTTTGTCATTGTCAAATTATATTACATTGCAAGTAATTACTTATTCTAGTATTATCGCCCTGTATTTAGCAACTATGAAACTACCACGTAGCACTAGAACACCAAATTTGTTCTTACATGACCGTTAAAAAAAAATAACAATTGAGCAGGGCTACGCAGACGCCACAAAATTGTTACACGTTGAACCAAACATGGTATTGATACATAATTTACTTATATAGGTAAGAAAAAAAATTAACAAAATATGTATACAGATTAGAAAAAAACAGTTATCACGGTATCACATTAGACAATAAAAACAGCAATGACGTGTTGTTACATTAACATTACGGGCAATGTTTTTGCACACGTAGCTATGAATAACGTAGAGCCTACCATCCCCACAAAGGGACTGTAACAATACCGCCTAAAAAATAAAGACCGTAGCCCTCCGGCGTGACGTCATCACAGGAAGGCCGATGGTTTGTAGAATTTAGCGTTAAATCGCATAGCATAGAGTTTTGACATGTATTATAAACTTAAAATATAACTAAATATGTTCTGTGGGTTATCAGTCGTAAACTGAGCTCAGTATGGCGCCCCGTTCTTTTTTTTTGTAATGGAAATAAAGTTTCAAAGCGAACACCATAATTTGGAATATAGTATAAGTAACGTAATATCAATCCTAAACTACAATTTGGTTAATTTATTTGTTAACTTAGTTTGCTACCCTGATCTCTTTTGCTCAATCTATTTTTATTTAATTACCACAATAGGTAATTTTTAATCAAAGTATTGGTCGTAGACTTAATATTTGCTATTATTTTTGGTTATGATAATGGCACCCAAGACAATCAACTAAGTAACCATTCTGTGCGACCCAGTACTTTGGTTTAAAAAATAATTTAGTTTTATTTTAAACCAAATTACCGGGACCCAGTCAGAAATCTCAAAAATAGATCCATAATAGTCCATTTAATATACCCTTTAAGAAAATGTAATTCGCGTACCTTGAACCTTAATGTGTTTAGTTGGGTAAAGCCCATTTTTGGCACAGAGATTTATCTTAATGAAACTAAACATATGAACCACCATGTTTATTTAATTTCTGAGACATACTACTATTAACTTTATTTACCGGCAACTGTTTTCAACGCTAGCAAATCGTGATGCCGTGACAATACTTTTATTTCGCAACCATCTGAACGGTTATTTACTGATGGTAAATCACTCACACATACACCACCAAACACTAACAAAGACCACTAAGTGACTTGTCTATTAAAAGAAACTCAATTATAAATGAACATTTCAATTAACATGTAGCTAAGACCTGTACTCATACCTCACGCTGACAGCCATATTGGCCTTCTTTAGCTGACGTCACGAACTCGACGTCAGAGAGGTGAGGCCTGTATTGATGTGAGTGACTATAGTCCAGTCCTAAATTCACTTTTAACGTCACAGTTATGGCGATTGTGTAACTAAATATCTATTTCTCTGCTTTACATATGAAAATGTGCTGATGTGAATACATTTATTTTATTTTATTTGTTTCATTTACAATTTCTTCTGCTGAAACATTTTTGGAAGTTACGACGTTTCGTTGAGAATTATAACCAAAAGTTTTCAGTCTATGTTAAAGATACTGCCAAACACGTTCAATTCCTGAGAACGATAAGAGAAATTGCAAAATCAAACTGGCAAAATAATCATTTTAAAGAATTTGACAAATCTGCTAAAAAAGATAGTCTAGAAAAATATATAGAATTTCTAAGAAAAAAATATAATACTAAAACTGTTTTGCTGACGAATCGTGTGATTTAAAAGGTATGTTTGTAGTACGAAAATTACCATGAATGCGTTTCCAAAATTTGTGGCGATAGATGTCATGTCATATATGGGTTGTCAATAATTAGCATTCCACTTTTTTCAATATCGGAATTGTTGCGATTGTTTGATAAAGATAGTTTTTCTACGATCGTGCCAAAATGACAACTTTTTGCACAGTTTCTAGTGTCAAAAGTGACGTTTGTAGCGCTCTTAATATTAGCGCCCGAATTACGTCTTTTAGCACGTTGCCATTGGTGGCGTGTCTTAAAACACGCTCTGCCGTAAATTTGAATGTCAACATAACCTAGAATATCTAACACAATGTGACGGAAAAAGTGTCACCGAACCAAGTTTTTATATTTCTGTTACGATCGTAGAAAAATAGCGTACGATACACGTGTATAATTGCCATTAAATCACAGCGACGTTAAAAGCACTCCGCTTTACGTCGTGCTCTTAAACTCCCGCACGTGCTTAAAGGCGTACTTATACACTAGCATAATAATATACTATTCTAATGACTTTGTGTGTTTTTAAATAAAAAAAAGAAAGAGCAAAACATTTTAAAATATTATTACACTATTTATTATGCCGGACCAGGATTTATTGGAGAGAGAAATTATAAAAATCAACTGTTTCAATTGCAAATTAAGATAGGAATATGCATACTGCATACTAAATATTTAATCGTGATAAATCTTGTGAAAAGATATTACTTAAACACAGGAGTTTCTTTAAAGAATTGAAGTGAATTTGATTCGTTGTACGTAAAATAGAGACAAGAGAAAGTTTGCTGCACATAACCACAAACTCTTGTAATTTACTTGCAGTATTTTGCAGAATATATTGCCATGCAGGAATTTATTTGTCAGTTGTAAAACACTTACCTTTACTTGCTAACAGCTCTGCGTTAACGCATACACATTTTTAGATGATTAGCTGTACGAAGCAAGGCATGAAAAATACTTATACTTAATACAGATGTGCACTTAGCAATTATATTAAAAAATGGTTTGCAATAAGCATAGCACCTGTTAGTGAAGAAGATATATTGATTTGCAGATCAATATAGCAGATAATAGTATTGACAAACAGGGAAGTGATGTAATTCTACTCTTATTCTATTTGAGATAGTTTAATAGGCATGGGATGAAGAGCCTATTTGGAAAATTATGTAGAACTTCCTGAATCAACTTGTAGTTTCTCGAAAAAATCTATATCTGTGTTCTATTTAGCATAGGTGATATTTTGACAAAAATTTGACAGCAGACATCAGTGGAAAGTAGATATGTAATTTGCTTAAGTTAACGATAATAATAGTTTAAAAAACGCAATCGTAAAAGAAATCATAATGCAAAAAACTAAGAAAACAAGGAAAACCACGTTGCACAGGACAAACAGCCACAAGAACAATTTTTTAAATACCACTGTACTGATAAAACAAAAATTAATGATTGATTGGATTAGCTTCAATGAAGTTGCTGAAGCTATTATTAATTCAGGATATCTTAATTAGAGCACAAGTACAAGGTAGAGTTGAAAAACTTCTTGCTCTCTTTTTGTATACTAACGTTAATGCAGCATTGACTAGGTAAGGATATGTTAAATTGCTCATAAATGTATTTAAAATACTTATAGGCTATTCTTTACGATAAAGAACGAAAAGTGGTGGAAAAAATAATGGCTGAACCAAAAAGTACACGACTGTTTTATTATTGATTATTTGTTATTTATAAGATTTAAAAAGTAAAATTTTGGAAACTAAATTTACATTGATTTTTAAGTTCACTTTTTATGTTCTATGCATGTAATCTCTTAGCAAAACTCAGTAAATCGTTCATAATCGTGCAAATGTTATTTCTCGTTTTTATAATAAAATTAAATTTGTTCAAAAATCAGATATGATGTATAGATAATTTATTTTATTAAGTGTAACGTCATAAATTCCATTCCTAGACTTTACTGCGTCTTTATCGCTAGGCAACCTTTTTGTATAACAAGTTCAAAGCAACCAGTCTGTAGTTTTTTGCTATTGATTTGTCTTTGATCACAAAGTGGTACGGAATTCTGACGTTATTGGCGATTTTTAAGTGTTTTGTTTCCAAAATAAATCCCTGGTCATTTGTTGTTGAAAAAATGAGACTGAATTGTTGATAAACAAATGTAACGAGGTTGGTCACAAAATTTACTTTGCAAAATTGTTAGAGCCTCTTTTGATTTCTGTACAGTGTGTTAGTGATGCGCTCGTAATTGTAGTTCTGAGAAACATCGCACACATCCTAGAATGGGTATTAGAATGTTACACTTACCACTTGTAAGCCCTAACATGAGTCAAGGGGTGAGTTTAGTTTCATCGCTTAGCGTGAAAGTGCTTAACGAATATTTACCTCCAACTTTTTTCGTCTGGTAACGCCATAAAAAATTTGTTTCATCGTACTTTTAAATTCATGATGGGCTAAGCTCCTGGTGGATTTTCCCACGTATAGTGCGGTTGTCACCAGCTTGCCTATACCAGACCCGGTACGTCAGGTTAACTGGTACTAAATGTAGTGATTGTCATTTAATGATCATCAATCCTACGAATTTTTGAATTCACTGATAGAATAGCTTAAATACTTGATAAGTTTACTTGTTTTAACAACATATATGTAGAATTAGTTTGTACGTACTCATTGATTCTAAAGCACACGCTTACTGCTTATTGCGTTATAAACGATTATTAATAATCCTCGCACACTATTATACTTTGTGCAATTGGCATACCGTTAATGGGTGGCTGCCTGTTAATCAAGAAATATTCTGTATCAGTGTTACATTACTCTCAAAATTTAACGGTCACGTCCAAGATTGTAAATGAAAATTGTTGGGTTCTGTTACATTTGGTCACTGATTCTTATTTTCCAAATTTTTTAGAATATTTATTTTTCTATTCTTTTACCCGTAAAACGTCATTCCCTGGTTGGGAACGTCACAAACTTTTTGAGGTATATAAGCCAAAGGTAGAAAACTAGGAATACTTAAACAATTTTGAACTAAGATTCCATTACAGAAAAGGTAATTGTTACGAGAAAGTGAACAAATGATTAAAACAAATTATAAATGTATTTATAAAAATTGTTAAACTTACGTATCAGTAAATTCGTGTCATTCCCTGCAAATGCCAGAATTATATTCCCACTAGATGACGTTAGGTGTCTGTTTTAGCTAGAGTCCCTGTATATAGTAAGATAAGAGTCGGGCAAACGCGGTTCAATTTTTGATTGGCTACGATCACTGCGCATGCGCAGTAATCTAAAAATGGAAATTTGAAGGGTGGCCTATGGCAATGACAATTAAATGACGTACGTAACGGTAGATACCTACCAGTGTAGTTTCGTAAATGCATTAAGTTACCATTTATTGACAATGTCAAACTGACAAGTAATTAAATTCATCAAAGTGACACATACATACTAAGGAAAACAACTCCGGCCTTGAACGCATCATTATTTTTGGAACACTAATGGCGGCTGACATTGTGTTTGCCCGACTCTTATATAACTATACAGGGACTCTAGTTTTAGCCAGTTGCTAGAGTAGCATGTGTTTTCTATCATCTGGCAAACGCGTTTCGTTCCTTTATAAATTCATGTTTTACTCAAAATTAAAGTTGTTAAAAATTGAAGTGTAGTCACAGTGATATTGTAATTCCCTGGTAAGTGATAATTATTCTTATATATTAAATCTGGTTGTTATTTGTATTTAAATAAGTAGGTTATTTTATAAAACTGCTGATGTAGTAACTTGCATCTCGGTTTGCGCGTTTTTATTTATTTGAACATAACCTCCAATATTGTCATTCCCCTGCTGTCATTCCCTGGAAAAATTAATTCCAGGGAATGACAGCATTACTGGGGGATAAGCAATATGAAAAATAGATTTGTAATTATGCTTTTTATCAATTTAATAGGTATATTTAAAAAACCAAATATGGGGAAATGTAAACCAGCAACAAAAGACAGGGAGGAAAAATTAAAACACCAAGCGGAAAAAGAAAGGTATAAGAGAATAATGCTGATCCTGAAAGAGGAAATTAATGCAGGAAAAAGAAGATTGAAATATTTGAGAAAGAAGGAAAAGAAAAATGGTGCTTCCTATATCTGAAATGACACGCAGACGGCAGAGGAAGCAGAAAAAACGTTGGAGAATAAATACTAAGCGCTCTAGAGAAAACAAAAAAATCTGAAATTTGTCTTCAAAATTTTTTAGGCCAGAACACACCACCATGCTCCGATATTGAAGAGATCCCTGAGATGAACAGCAAGTATGCAGAAAATACGTGCGTTCCAAATATCATGTTAATTATTTTTTTTTCTAGGAACAACAAAACTTAACTTCACGAATGATTGCAGCAAGAAAAAGATCGGTGAATAATAGAAAGCAACGGAGCAGATTAATGAAAGCCAAAGATAAGAAATACAAGTACTAAAAATGAAGTGAGAAAATATAAAGCTCGTTGTCATAGAATGCGAGACAAATATGTTCAGAAAACTCAAAAAGATTCTACTAAAAGCGTTCTGTCCCCTTCCTCTCGTGTTAGGGAGATTTTAGTGGAAGAAAACGAAATCCAGAAAGAGTTTTCAAGAAGTTATTTTGCAGAAAGTTTAAAAGAACAGTTGACTGAAAATTATAAGTCCATACATTCCGATAAAGAGAAGCAGGTTTTTAATAAGGTTGTAGGCGGTAAGTTTTGAAGAAATACAGAGTGAAAATCAATGTTATACTTTTTACTTCCTTTTACTACTATAAAGGAAGTATTGGATTCACCCCAAAAATTCGAAATTGAGTTTTCAACAGATCTTCACGTTTTAGAGTCCCCTGATCCCAAAAAACATATTTTTTTTCATTGGTCTGTCCTGTCTGTCTGTCTGTGTGTCTGTCTGTCTGTGTGTCTGTGAACAGAATATCTCAAAAACGAAAAGAGGTATGGCATTGAAACTTCATATATAGTTTTGTGTACTATGTAAATGAGACAGCAAGCTTTTGAAGAAAATCGCATAACCGGAAGTAGGTGTTTACTCTTGTGATTTTTCAGTTTTTTTCGATTTTTCAAAACGGCTCTAACGATTTTTTTTAAATTTTACATTTTTCTTACAATTTTATGTGTATTGATGTGAGATAGGTGATTTTCCCAGTTGAATACTTCTAAAGTGGGTTTCTTTTGTTTTTTTTTCTATTTTTTTATTAACTCCTATTTAATAAAACACCCGGTATATTATTACATTTTTGAATTCACCTTAAAATTCTAGAGAAAATTTGTCTCTTCAACTAACACTCGATTTTGTACCGTTTTTGTAGAATTTGTAATTTTTGAAAATTTTTAACAACTGGTTAAAAATTAAAAATGAAATTTTTGACTAATTATAAGATCACTGTAAAAGGAAGTTGTGTGAGTGTATCACACCAGATTTTTAAAGAAGCGATCATTTCTGCCCGCAATAACTCAAACAAACAGTATTTTGTCATGTCACAGGAAGAAGAAGGTTATACCAGCAGCTTTTATTGCAAAAATGAAAAAAGAAGTCCGAGCATTCCTAGAGATGGACATCAATAGTAGAGTTTGCCCAAGGAAAAAAGACTGTGTCATGAGAATAAAACTAAAATGCAAAAGCGGTTTCTCAATGAAACTCTAAAGAATTTGCACAAAACTTTTATCAAGGACCCATGACTTTATTAGTTACAGGTCATTTTGCCGATTCAAACATTTTTATATATTGCAAATGAAAGCTTCCGATAGAGAGACTTGCAAATGTGTAATACATGTGAATATGGAAAACCTTGTGACCTCTCTTTTTAGAATCGGTGTAATTGAAAGAAAAAACTCCTTCCGATGTAGTAAAAGGTTTATGTTGCACGGAAAAGACTTACACCCGTATTCATAGTCGTTCGCCAGCGGATCGCCGGCGACTCGCCGGAGTTTCGTTATAAATAGTATGTTGGCGGCACTGTACGTCTATGTCAAATTCGAGGTGATCAGGTAGGTTTTCAGTCAGTTTTGACAGAAACTGACACAAAATCTAACCTGCTAACCTCGAATTTGACATAGACGTACAGTGCCGCCAACATACTATTCATAACGAAACTCCAATTTCATATGCGAATTTTCGAGTATTTTCAAACCTGGCTGGTAAATATTTGTAAAATTCAGGCACACCACTTCAATGAATTTTGCCATCAAATTTGACTCGAACTGAATCTCCACCTCCATTGCATATGGCTGGGTACTGAGTCTATATTTATTGAGAAAATCGAAGAAAACAAACACAATTTGTCTTCCAAAGAATTAAAATATTTAAATCGTGTTTCGAATTCAGTTCTAAGATTGAATTTTTCTGCGTATTTTTGATACGATGCAGTATCATCCAAACTTGATTTGTACATGTTGCACGTCGGAAAGGGCGTTAAATCTTCATTTTTCAGTTGCTTTTCCCAAAGAACTAGCTTACATTTGATGCTTTAATTATGTCAAACATGTTCGTATTGATATGATCTTTTGAAATTATTTAAACATTTTTCATCTGTCAAAAAGTCAGTAACCTAACTTTTGACATATTTTCGATACTATTTATGCATAAATACCGTATTTACCTAATTGTGGTATATTTAAAATAAATGTACCCATTTTATTTAATAATAGCAAGAAAAAGAGTATAATTTAAAAGACGTTTAGCGAATTCTACCTATCTTATTTTTATTCTGCGTCGGTTTGTTATTTTATTATATATTATTGTGTGCCAATACATTGGCCGGGCCGCAAAATGTTCGTAGCGGGCCGCATGCGGCCCGCGGGCCGCTAGTTTGACACCCCTGATATACATAGTACTCTGTAATACAATTGGTTATAGTACAGTAACTAATTTACAAAAAGGAGTAAAACGTGTTTACAGCAAATATATTTTCTTATTCTTTAGTTGTTTTATTATATTAATTAAGAACATATGCATATTATATCATCTGGCAGCAAATAAAACAATGTAAGAGAACTCTCCTGATATTTATTTCATAGTAGACAGCATTTGTCATATATTTGACGTTTGCAAACAGCAGAGTTGGTTTACATGTATCTGTCATTCGAGGTTAGAGCAACGGTCTTAGTTGCTGCTGTTGTTGTTGCTTTACTTTATGCATTTTTTGTTTCTACAATCGGTATTTGGAGCTAAAATCCATTATTTGGGTAAAGGTTTGTTAAATTACTGTTTTTAAAATTAATCATGTCAGGATTTTCAACGTTATCAATTTTCACTTAAAATAGCACGGTGCATCTTTTTATATGATGGTCTCGCTTCCTCTTTACTCTGTTCGCGGTCCATGGGGTTTTGGAAAGGCCTCAATCATTGTCGATTACGACACGTGAAAAGTGTGAAGTGACGTAACTGGCTGTGCTGGGTTTAAATTGAATGCTTTTTAAAGCGATGCTCTTCATGGTTGGTCCACAAAAATGTATAATGAATGTGAAAATTTGCACTATAAATTAACCATAAAAATATGCAACAAGTTATGTTTTAGTAATTTTTGAGCTGAATAACGTTACCTAAAGTATTTTGAGAAATTCACTCTTAGTAATTTTATAAATTATCGAATTATGTGCAAAAACAATTATTTGATAGTAGCATGATTGTTTCACTTGAAAATTAATCAATAAAAATAATTTTCCAAAGTAGTGTATAACATTCCTTACCGACTTCGGTTCTAATTATAAGAGCATATCAAATAACGGTAATAAACTGCCATGTTTATATCCAATTGTTTGTTAAAAAGTGAACTAATCAAGAAATCGTATCGCCCTCATTTGGAAACAATTGTTGCACTGCACGTTTTCAATTTTCTGTAACCAAAGAGCACTATGACATTGCAATTTTTACGGTTTGCTAAAAACCATCAGTTTCTCAATAAATTTTAGATCGCATATTTTTTGCAAATTACCAAGGGTATTAATTGATAAAGTGTATTTCTAAACAAATATTTAAACAACCTCTGCTAAGGGCCACAGTCGTCCCTATTAATGGGATAGTGCTAATCACAGAATGTCTGTTCTTGACTTAATATCAGTTTCAAGTTAACAAAGTGTATTAAAATTAATTAATTAAACGCTCTATCTTGTTGGAATTGAAACCAGAATTATCCTGGAATTTGCAAAATTTGGAAAATGAAAAATATAAATGTTATACAAGTTTTAATATAACTTGAATATGCTTTCACTGAATTTTATTGGGGTTAACTTATTTTAGAAGCGTCTTATTCCGTTTAACTACTATTACCATCATGTAAAAGAGATGGCTGCGCTTAATCACCCTGTATACTTAATATAATTCTATGTTTACGCCTTAAAGTATATTTTCACCAAGTCTTTTAAAAAATTGAAATAAAGAACCATATTGCTATTCATGATGATCTATAATAAAATGTGTATCTTACACTACATGCCAGACGTTAGAAATATTTGGTGCGAGGTCACGTACTTGGCGAAATATGAACGTAATACAGTGTCTGTCTACATTGTTTATTATTTATCTTAATAATTCGAGAATGTCATTTTTATTAACATTAAATGACTTCCTTGTGCGTTATATTTTGATATTGTACTCAATACAATGTTTGCTGTGACTACAAAAATACACTTGCTTTCCAGTTAATAATAACGTGGATAATTTCACATTTTAAAATGAGAACAGTAAATGGCAGTTCAATTTTGACTATTGAGAATAAAGTTACTTTATTAAATTAAATTATTTAAGAAAAATCAAATAAATTGGTTATAGTTAATTTCCAACTTCTTTGCTTAAACTTGCAACGAAGAGCTATTTCGCCGTTTTTGGTTATCATAATAAAGACACTTATCGATAGAATGCATAGATATCATACTACCTATTACTACATCTACAGGGTGTTATGGAAATGAGTGCAAATATTTTAACCAGTGATAGAGCTCCCCAAAAGGTACAACTTTCTTTATAGTTTGTCATTTAATCGCATATTTTTTCAATCATTTATCTCCCATAAATTTGATGAGCCGCTTGGTATCTAAGTTAAAGGTGAACGACAAAGTTCTTGCACAAAAAACATGCGGTCAATAACTCACCTACCTCAATTGATGAAGTACGTTGGTGACCAGATGTGAACTAAAGGTTTTATCAGTACCTATGCAGTTTTTGTTGGTTTGCATATCAAAGAAATGTTTTTTGTGTTTTGTGCCATTAAATTAAAATATTATTCCATAGGCGGGTATGCATTTTTAGAGTAAAATTGTTTTTAGTTTTAACTCAGTTTTGAGGGGGTTTTCGAAAAAATTATAAATGGGGAAGTTGTTCAGTTTAGCGAGTTCTATTACGGGTTAAAATATTTGTACTCATTTCCATAACACCCTGTAATAGCGGGTGAGATTTGACTGTTTTACAGAAATTTGCATACAATATTACTGTAGGCCAACATACAAGAAATGAAAACGATTATTTTGAGTTTAAAAAAGCAGGAAGGGAGGTATTCGAAACAAAATAAATACTGGGTGGTTGGTCATACCTTTGATCATCGGCAATTTACATGGCTTATCACGGTTATGCATATTCCTGCTCACCATTTTTATGGAAAAAATGGTAGGTGTACTAAATTAATAATCCGCGTCGTTTAGTATTAAAAACTTATTGGATAATGTTAATTGTGCATAAAAATATCAATTTTAAGATTTAGATATTTCTCACTTATATTTGGGAATAACTAAATTTTAAAATTAATACTCTCTTGAGATGATTCCATAAAAAGCATGCTGACTGTTTTGCCGACACGAAGCTTTAAGCAGGCGTCACTGAAAACTTACACGCGAGCGGTTCGTATAGGGTCCATCTATCGGCTTGAGATGGAAACACAAGTATGCGGAGTACATACGAGTAGCGTAATAGTATGTAGGTATACAGTGCTACAACAATAGAAATAATACAAAATTAGAAGCCATTGCAGGGGAAGATAAAGCACTTAACTGTGAAAAAGTTGATAAATTTAACTGCCTAAAAGTAATTAGAACGAGTAATGGAGATGAGAAAGCAGAAGTATAGAAAAGAGCGGCAAAAATACAAAGGTGTTTAGCAGTCTAAAACTATTTCTAGGAAACTAAGGAAAGCTAAATTTAAAAGAAAATGAAAAGGGGGAAATATTAGAAGAAAATATATTAAGGAGACTATACGGTGTGAAAAGGAATGTGGAACGATGGGAAAGAAGAACAGATAAAGAATTAAGACCGCTGTATCGGCTACCCAAGCTGCCAAGCATTGAAATCGCTCTCGCAGGCACTGAAATCGCAATAATTTCGAATTCCATCACCTGCAATGTTGTTTTAAAATTTGCAAATTGATGTAATGCGCATTGCCAAGCGTTTCGTTTTATTGTTTCAGTATTATTAGAAACGTTGAGATATTTTTACCTGTAGTCGCCTTTGAAACTTTTACAGCCAGTCTTATAAAGGCCACTAATCTGACGTTAACTTTAATTCGCTGTTAAAATAAACAAAAGCGCATCAAAATTTGTTTACTAATGAATAAAATGTCATAAGCACTGACGTTTTGATACGCTTTTGTTTATTTTAACAGCGAATTAAAGTTAACGTCAGATTAGTGACCTTTATAAGACCGGCAGTTAGTGTCACAACTTTCACAAAACATTAAACCAACTAACAGAAAAATTGGCAAACAACACCATACGTACAATGCGAGAACAAAAATAAGACAATAGACTCTACCAGGAAAGGTTTGGGAAAAGAACAATATTAAAATAAATAAGAAAAAATCGTGCAATAGAAAGCCGTGGTCATGCGAAGAGGTGAAGGAATTAGTCAAACAGAAAAAGATAGCATATTTAGAATATATAAGGCAAGAAAAACACCAGAAAGCCATAAAATATAAGCAAATAATAAACAACGTGAATTGAAAGATACGAAGTAAATAAAGGCAAACTACTGGGAAAATTTTTCACAATACGTGAAATACAACTGCTACGTTTGCAGAAGCAGATGTGGAGAACGATAGGATCACAAAGAAGAAGAAATTGTAGAAACTTGAACAGTAACAAAGTAACAATGGGTGGAATACCTCACACATTTAATAAAACAAGAGAACGAGCATTTTGAGGACAATCAGCAATTGTTAATGATACTGGAGTACAGAAGAAACTGAAGTGGCTGAACGAATAAAAAAAAATAAGAAATTGAAAATCATATGGCTCGGATGACATGGCGCAAAAAACATTTAAACAAAGAAACCTTCCATATAAGTGGTTAATGGTCCCCCTGTTCAAAAATGGCGGTAAAAATTCCCTGGGAATTGCAGAGGAATAAACCTCAAAGCCATGTTAAAACTAGACAATTGAAAAAAGCAACAACAATGCTTCATAAACTGTAGATCATGCACAGAGGCCGCCTTCGCAATTAAACAGATTTTCGAAAATCCTAACTCAACAAACCTACTCAAATGTGCTTCATCAACCTACAGACGGCTGTTGCTAGTTGCTAGAATACAATTAAAAGATGTGGTATATCATTATCAGAAAGCAAATACCCTAATGTTCTTATAGAATTGATAAAATATATTTACACAAATAGTACAGGTAAGCTATTGGTGGAAGGATAATTAATAGACAATGTTACAGTAAGTAAAATACCTGAGAGGGTAAAAAATGGGAACAAAAGAACGCGAATAGATGGCGTCGTTTTAATCTATTAATGCAGTTTAAGGCCACCTGCTAAGAGTATAAGAAGAGAAGAACGACAACAACGATGTATTAAAAATGGATTAATCATTCGTGATTGTGTGAACCTAAATTTGAAGAACAGAATGGGAGTCCAAAATACCATGATTGACACTGTGTAGAAGAAGCAGCTGATTAGATAGGGTATTTAAAGAGTGAAAGAACGAAAAAAGACTATTACTATAAGTATGGAAATAGCGACTTCGGGAGGCATATTAAAGGGGAAGAAGGGAAGAAGGAAGAAGAAGAAAGAAGAAATGGATGGATGGTGTACAGCAAGCGATGAAGATGGTTGAAATACTGGCAGAGGTGTTGGTCGAGATGCACGATACAGCACTAGAGCAGCAGAGAAGGATACATAAATTTATTAATCTAATTTTCTCAAATTTTAAAAATTGTCATTTACTTTCGACCTGGCCTGGATCATTTCATACATATTTACAATTTTA
>CALNHX010013496.1:0-16132 GCA_940337035.1 Agriotes lineatus
CGGCATACTATGGAGTGGTTTTTGGCATGCGCACTTTGAAACGCTCGCTATTTAAGACACATTCAGTTTTCGTAATCTATTGAACCAGTGATTTCAACCGTTATCATATTATGTTATACATATGATCACGCCATATGTGCGACAACTTTGGCTAAAGACAATGCGGGAATTAATTATTGTCAAGCCTAGACGGAGAAGATCGGTTTAAAATCGAGTCGGCGCTACCATTACTGTTAGAGGGGAGAGCGAATGGGGTAAAGAATACCGATAATGTGGTATTTTAGCTACGCGATCGCTACAATAAATTCACAATTCATATCAGATTTGTAATTCCTTGACAAATTTGAATTCGGTGCGAAGCTAAAAGCTTGAATTTTCAAATGAGAACGTTAAGCGTTAGGAATAAAATTTGGATGTTCTTTATTCTTTCAAAATCCAAAATGTTTGTAACAAATTAAACATTTTTCATTCGTTTTAGACTAAAACTTTTAAAATAATATTTTTGATTAAAATTATAAAGCTTTTACTCTGAACTATTTTTCGGATATATAATTTTCCATCAGATTTAGAATAGATTCTAGGAGTCAAGTTTAAACCTCTTAAAAACTTTGTTGAATAATAAACAACTTACATTAATTTTTTTAACTTTTCAAAATAATAGTATTCGTTCACGGCGTTTCTCAGCAATATTTCTCTTCATATTGAGTACAAAATGTACTATTCGTCAGACATATATCTACAGGGTGTTAACTAAGTACGTAGACAAACTTTAAGGGGCGATTCCTTGATCAATTCTAAGATGAAAAGTTCATACAAACGAGGGACCTAAACGGCTTCGTTTTCAAGATACAGGATGTTGAAGTGTAAACAATTTATATTTTTTTTAAAATCTGGATAATGCGTAGAGGTATTCTAATGAAACTTGCTGTAGGTTAGTATTTCATAAAGTGGCAAAGTTTGGTCAAAATAAATTTAATTTATTTCCACCAGTGGGGTGCATCGGGGCCACCTCAGTTACCTTATTTTAGAAAAATCTGGTACGCCACTGTTTTTTAGCCAATACGACAAGTTTTTTAGCTTTATCCACTGAAACTATACAAAACATGTATCTTTTATTTTTTTGATAGAATAAACCTTTTTGGAGAAAAACGGAAAAATCTGTAACAGCAATTTCGTTCATTGGACGTTAATGGAACCTAACCGGCTTCGTTTTCAAAATACAGTTTAAAGATTTTTTTTAAATATTATTTAATAACGAGCACTCTTATAATAGCTACAAAACTTTTGGTTAAAAAACAGTGGCGTACCATCCTGTATTTTGAAAACGAAGCCGTTTAGGTCCCACGTTTGTATGAACTTTTTATCTTAGAATTGGTCAACTAATCGCCCCATATAGTTTTTCTACGTATTTAATTAACACCCTGTATATTTGGACTACTAAAAAAGGTTTTAAATTTTTTATACAAGAGTTATACTCTCAAAAGTGTTAAATATCAGTTAAATTGCAGTCCGTAATTTCCTCAATTGCGTTGAAATTGTCAGGTAAACACATACTCTACCTACATTTAATTACCTACATAAAGCTTTGCAGCGATTATGTAAGCGATTAATAAGATTTCTTTTGTTTATGGCCCTCATAATTGCACGGCTTCCTATAAAACCCTGCACTTGTGCTGCACAATCTGCGGGGATAACGTACAGTACTGGTCTATAAATTCAAACTCAACATAATTTATTGAAATAATAAAACACAACATGCGGGAGACGTGCTACAACAACAGATTAACACACTGTTAACTGAGTGTTCAATGTAGTCGTTTTATTGCCGTTAAAATAAAACACTGACTAGAAAAATGCACATTTGCAACTTACGGCAGCAGGTGGATTTGCAAACTGGGAGAAATATATCTTTATTCGACATAATATATAGATAGAAGTTTTAGATTTTGGTCACCTGAGGACTTTTCAGATTTTATGTGGACCTCTTCCAAGATGAGCACTTAGTTGTATAGCCAATACAGCCTTACAGATTACTTACTAAGTTCCACCGAGTATTGAAAAACGAAGTTAATGCCAAGTTTAAAAAATATTAACTGGTACCAATCGTTATAAGTCGCATTATTTCGCCTCACGCAGTCTTGCTATAATAAGAAAATTTCCCCTAGATATACAAACGTTTCAAAAGAAAAACATGTTGTTACAGTTGTAATTTATGATGAATTTTAAATATAGTACCTTGAGTTACTTTGCTTATAATTTCCATTTTGATTATCTTATTTGTATAATAGATGACTGTGAAGTCGAATGTTCCAATGATCGATGATTAGGGGAAGCATTGACTAATGGTAGATACCTCAAAAATATTATAGAATTATTGTGATTTTCAATTAAATAAATATATTTGTCAAATTCAGAAAATCTTATGGTAACCATTTAAAATCAACAAATTATTTACAACAAATAATATTGATCTGGCAACAACGCCTCCAAGCACCACGTGGTTTTGCCTTATAAGAGTTGCGTCACCGCTTATTGTCTTCAACAAGAACTGAGATTGCTTTATGACAATATATTGTGCGAATCTTGTGCAACTATAGAGACACAGAATTTCGGTGCTAAAAGTTTACAACCGAGAATCTCATGTAGGAAGTTAGGTTGATTGCTCTCTTTAGTACCAATTAACATAATAAAGATATTTAGGACAAATATTTATTTGCTTAATTTTACAGAGAACATACCTATGCCTGGAATATGCTGTTTCGACTGATATAAGCTACTATGTATGTACTTAGTTGCTATATTTATTATTTTACAACTTACAAAAATGTAAGCGAAGAATTTATTCCATATTGACTTTCTAACCTATTTCTCCTAGCAGGGTAATTTAATGTTGCTGTTTAGTCCAAATTTCGTCGACATTTCTGAATGATTCAGTTATCTATTTCCACATGGAAAAGGTAAAAGCTGGAAGTCAAAAGATAACTCATAACCAAATTGAATTTTGGTATCATTAAATTGAGGTCATAAAAATATATAGGTATCTCAACCAACTACAAAAAGTTAAAATCACACAACGACTAATCATTTATAAATTAACAAGTTGTGTTAATCGTTACAATGCGTATATCGGGATGCATATTTACACATCCTCATATATATTATGTTAGCACTAGGGTGCTTAAATCTTTTAGTATTTGCAAGAGACACACTTTTACACAAGCTAAAGCATGTCGGAATTTAACTTATTTAGAGCATAATCACGGTGCTGAAATCGGATAGAATTTGATGGTAAGGCTCTCTTTTCCATGTTTTAAGAGATTTTGACACTCTTGCAACCATGAGCCAACATTAGAAATCATCAGATTATACCTATTACTAATCGTCGTCGTTAGCCCTATTGAAACATACCCACTGCAGTGGAATTTGCCTCTCCTCTTTGAAGAGGTTCTTGGTTACCACAATCAAATCGGGGAATGCAGGAAGAATAAGCTAGTGAAATGAGTAATAATCAATTTCAGGTCAATTGGGGTCTTAAGTATATAGAATAGAGGTATTTACGATCAAATTCTAACAAGTTATTCCCCTCTCAGTTACAGAAAATTTCTCTTCGTTGGGGAATTTTGTTCGAATCAAAGTTTCCATTGACACAAGTTCAAAAATTATTTAGTAACGTTCGGTTAGAAACTGTTTTCTCGCCATGAGGAGTTTTTCACCGGTCATTACGATTAAATATCTATTAGTAAAATGTCAGTTAATGCATTTATCTGATATTTTATCGATTTATCCATTTTTCAATTTTTAGAATCTCAAGAAATAGCATTTTTCGCTCTCAAGTAAATGACAGACATAGATGCTTTCAAAGTCATTATTAAAAAGCTAAGCTCTTCGCTTCAGAAATATGCAAAGCAACCAAATCGCCGGCTTCAACCTTGAAGAGTAAATATTGAATTTAGTGCCTCACATTACGTCGTCTGTTTAACAACAAATACAAAGGCGATATTCTATACCTGCAGCGTATTACCTTGGATATTCGTAGCCAACAGGTAACTGTACACTAAATGCTAAAACGATACAAATGAATGCTATTTTGAGAAATTATTGTTAATGGTCTTTTATCTCGTTACAACAATGAAACGGATATGAATGTGAGACAGGAATGCAACGACAGTATCGATGAAGCATGATTTCAGTTGATTTCCAGAAGCAATTAACCTGCCGTTCTAGATAATGGTGAAACACAATGTCAATTAAGGTTAGACAATCACTGATTTTCTGAAAACGCTTAAGTTTATTGGAGAGGAATTATTTATAAAAATGTAAGCTTTCTATAAATAGCAAAAAATTAGATACAAATCGCTAAAAATAAATTACCTAGAAAATTTGAAAAAGTAACTCGAATTTTCTAAAAATTATGGCCAAGAGTAAGTTTTATTACTCTGATTTAGTGCGCATATTACGTTTAATGGAAAATCATCTTTTTCATTGGATCAAAGTAATTCAACGATAAACATAATGTGACAGCGTTCAATTAGCAGTATCCGAAATTGCATAAAACATTTAATACGAGGGACGATTTGTAAATAATCTACCTGCCCATGAAATAAAGAGAACAAAGAACATTTTTGGGGAAGCATTGTATAAGAGCAAATATTGCTAGAGTGTGATTGATAGATCCTTGAAAGTTAATAATAAAATCTTAACTGAATGTCTGTGAAAAATAAATACAAGACAATTTGTAAGTTTTGGATTAAAACAGATTTTATTAGTATAAACAGTAAACGGTTTTAGAAATCAACGAGCTATGATTTACAGTTTAACACATTTTTTATGTTTTAAAACTATTGATCGTTTTTAATGGCTGCCAGCTTTTTCCATTTTGATTATAGCATGCGTGGGATTTTAAAAATGTCCACGCACAAAATGTCTAGTTTCTTAATAATAAGAAAAGCATTACAGACCCTCGTTTGTTTCGTATATAGGTGGATTACTTAAAAACCACATATCCCAAGCTATCATAGCTATCATATCACAAAATATTCACTATTTCTGTAATAGTTAGTCCGTTTAACGGATATACACCCATAGCGCTTAAAATGCCCATGCAGTGGATGACAAACTGTCGATGCACACTTTGCGTAAAATGGGTGTGCAAAACGAAGATATTATGAAGAGGATGCGAATACTTTACCATTGCTTCACTCAACTAGGTATCTGCTTAATCCGTTGTAACTGTAAATTCGCTAGACGTATTGTACCTACTATTTACTTTTCTAGATGCATAGGTGAATAAAAAAGTAACCCACTGTGTAATGTATTGATTTTTTCTACTACCGATATGGTTTAAATAATAATTAATGGTTACAATAATAACTATACTTGATATGATTTGGCGGCATGGATGCATAAAAATATCACACATAACACAAACGTCGTTTAATTTTTCTGTCAATTTTGAGCTTACACATTCGTAGACGCTAGTTTGTGTGCAACGATGGATGAATTTTGGTGTAAGTATTCTATGCATTAATAAGTAAATATCTTCTACATATAGTTTTTCAATCAAAAATCTCGTAGACTGTTACGTTATTGACCTGGCGGCGTAAGTAGGACTTACGCGTTTAGCAACACTTACGTTTCACTTACCGTTAATGCTCTGCTAAGGTAATAACCATAACTTACAAAGTCGATATAAGAAAAACTGTCTTTACATCAAAATCGCCATGACCCTTATGTACAGTCTTGTTTAAAAGTGTGTTGTATAGAGATTGTTATAAGTTTATTGGTGGTTGTGCTTTTACTCAACAAAGGCTCACACTGTATCATTAACTAGGTAGATCTAGATGTATACATTCAAAATATTTGTATATACAATGCATTTTTAATTTTGTATAATTAATTCATATTCACAAAGCACAAATGCTGTAGAATACACGACTATACCATGTTGCACTATATATTCTTATACATTTTCCAAATTCGAAATTTTTTGATAATCACGTAACCAAAAAGTTTCCCCACGCCGACATCAAGCACACAAAAGGGCAGAAAAAATTTAATGTACAGGATTTTTCCTAAATACTGTAAAATATTAGAACAAGTGATTTCTCAACTGATGTGATAATAGAGAAAAGTATTTAACAGTACTTAAAACTACCCTGTATGATACAACAGTAAGAAACTTGTTGCTAGATTTTAACAATAACTAATATGTAGTACCAGATTGTTTTTAATACAAATTGGAGCAGGCGAGAGCTCTGTAAAATTGTTTATCTGACATTTATTTAACTTTTCTTATAGCGATGTGGCTACTGAAATGGACATATGTCAGTATAGAATTACATTTGTTATTTTAAAATTGTATAACGCGCAAAATTAGTTTACAGAAAAAAAATCGAAATTTTAATTGGTATGCTTTCTTTGAGAAGCCAGGAAACCGAAAGACAATGTTTTTATTAAAAATCTCTTTTCAGTTTTTCAAATGATGCTAGTAAACCGTTCTATCAATGAGCATTCAGGACAAACTATATTGTCAATGGTAAGTGGTATACCACTTCATAATATTGTCGAGTTATTTATTTAGATGCTTACTAAATTACTGAATACATATAGCATTACCAACTATCGATGAAATACTTTTTTTTTCGTGCGTGAAATCAAAATTTTCAATTCACGAAGAACCGGTACTTTGATTCCTTGTAAAATATACTATTTTTTACTGTTATTTCTTTCGTCTTAGCAACGAATACATTTGAGTACTGTTAGTTCTTGTTATCTAGGAACCACGTAAACATACCGAAATCATGCATTTTTCGGCCTGGAAACACGATTGAAAAGTTTTTTTTTGTTCAATATGTATTTTTTGTAAAAACGGGAAAACTTGCTATAAATAAAAAAAATTTTTTTGAAGTAGTCTCCTGGTAAAATTTCTAACAAATAATTCAATTACATTGTAATTTTTTTATTACTATAGTTTGTAGCGACTATTTGATCACTTACAAAAAAATCTGCCTTGAACAGAAATAACATACACTTTTCAAGAGGTTGCAAATAACGTAAGTTACTTGAATAGACAAAGTAAAATAGTTTTTGAAATTTGAACTGAATAATATAAACACTTGCGAGTGAAGCACTAACGTTCTGTTGCAAATTTATGACTACCCCATCGTAAACAATCAGGGCCGCTGCGATCTGCCCCAAAAACGTCAGCTAAACTGCGACCATAATTGGTAAATATTTTCCTAGCGCAACATAGTAGCAAACCAATTCGATTATATCTTCAGTAAATATGTTTATAAATACTCGAAACACAAAAATAAATTGTGTAAAACGTACGATATTACTATAAAAGTGGACATAAATATAGACTATTTTTGCGACGTAAATAAAAAGGTTTCCAAATATTAATTTATTTTTCAAAATCAGGACAAAATAATTTATTCTACTTACCAATTCGAGTATACACTTGAAATTCGTTACGCGGAATGCACGCTGGTAATACTGTCATACCAGTTACACATTTACACCAAGGTTTATTGGGGGTAGTTTTATAACTACAATAATTCTAAAATATATAAAATTAGACAAAGGAACTGCAATGTTTGTAGAACGGAAACAAGACGTTTCAGAGCAGTATTAAGTTTCAAAACAAATATTATTGACTGTTATGTATAGTTGTATAACAGTCAAACACCCCAAAACTTTATTAGGTTTAGTAGATATCCATGATTTATTGTAAATAATTGTTTTCTATTGGAACGACCATTTGCCGCAAGTGGTCTTCTACTAACGCCCTCTGTGAGTAAATCGAATTTTACCCTATCTACAATTCTATTTAAACCAAGCACGAATAGATTTCAATGTATGATTTTCCTATCTCAAAATGTTTGTCGTTCACACTTAATTATAGTGCTGCTATAGTCAGTTTTCAAGTGCTTTTTTTAAATATAAACTAGTCGCCTGAAACCACCCTTAAGAAAGGATTAGCACAATGAGAAACAGCTTAGTTGATTTTTCCAGGGTCGATTTAGTTTAGTTGTTCACCTAATTTTTTTTTTTACAATATTTCTCTTTTCATAGCGTAATATGCAGGAAATTTTAATTTAAGAATTATTGTGTGACAATAAAGTGACACGAATTTGATTGTATGTCACATGTGCTTTCAGAAATGAATTAAATATTTTTGTATAGGTATATCCACAGCATTTCAAAAGTGTTGTGCGATGTTAAATGCCCTTATCACAAATATCAGCTTACTGGGTACAATCCTGAAGAGGTTTCAGCGTCCCAAAACGTTTGATGGTTTTAACGGACAAACCTCAGCGGTTAGAGTTTTTATCCTCCGACCACCATTGCTCCTTACTAATAAATTCGAAGCATCTCATTAGTATGGAAATTGTCCAACCCTCTACGAACGTCTAATGACTACGCGGACCCAATTACCGTGGGTGAGAGGCTGTAAACAGTTTCGAACCGCATTTTTCAGATTACCCTGCCAGACATGAGAATTTCTATTAGACGGCTAGACTGCGTTGTGTTTTCTTACAATAGACAGCCGCTCGTGCGCAATTGTTGCAGAAATCGAAGCCCCTTCTTGGCATATAATCTTGAACGTTGAAGCAGATGTACCGCAGCAACCCTCTTGTATAATTTTCCTTCCTCGCACGTTGTTATCAAGCGCTACATTCACGCATCAGGTATGTTCTCGGATCCAACGTTTGCATTTGATCGCCCGCCAAAACTTCCGATCTTCAGGTAGTTCCGGATCAGGCACAATTGAGAGCACCGTGAAAAACTTCCTGGTGATCCCCTTGCGTCAGTTTAGGATAACATGTCACCTGTCAGTCTTTTATTTCTGTCGTTGGAGTTTTTGCCCAAACGACTTTTATAAAATGTCCAGTCCCAGAAAATTTACATGGGCCCGTTACGCTGCTCTCACCGGTATATCGGATTTCTGAAAACCTCCATAGCTTGCAACATTTGCTGGGAAAATTACATATAAGTCAAATTATATTTTAACATGTACTACAAACACTCACCTCAGTGATCCTTTTTGGAAGTGATATTCCCATAATGTAAAATTCTATTATGTCATTTGAATTATTGTAAAGAATTCTCTGGTTTTTGCCCGTAGAGCATTTTTTTAATGCAATTACAACATTAAAGTCCTGCTTCTCGCAGGGAATTTTCGTCAATAATAACTAACTTTTCTTTATCAATTTTATTTATCACTATAAGGAGCCAAGGGACCATGGCCCATAACAAAGCAGTCATTCAAGATATTTTTATCCTGAAAGAAACATTTTTTGCACCAACTTTTCATCATTCTTCTCATTTTAAAGCTTAAACAAAGCACTAGTAATTTTTATTTCATATTTCATATACATATCGTTTCGTGTGCTCAAGCTGTGCACATGCTAGTCGTGCTCGCTGCGAGATATCGGACAGTGAACCTCGAACAGTGATAATATAGTGCAAAACTGCTATAAATTTAAATTTTCAACTTAACTTTTACGTGATTAAGTTTACCAAACGTATGTGCATGCATGTAAGTAAATTAACATGCTGCCATTTGGCAAGGGTTTCAACCCTGCGCAACATTTTAACCCCACAATAAATCAACAAAATGTGTCCTCTTACCAACAACATCCATTTATCCCAAATAATAATACACAACAAATAACGCCTATGCAATGCCAGCAAATGCCAAACTACTCAATGTCGCCACAAATACAGTCTTTTCAACCCATGCAATATGGACATTACCCAACGTCTCAATATTCAATTACACCACAATTCCAATCAACAACCCAACATACCACGTCACAAAGTCAAATTGAAACTATAAGCGTGACAGACGAAGAGGAAAATATTGCTGATCAAAATATTGCCGATGAAAAAAACGCTTGGCAAAGTGTTATTGACAAAAAACGAAAAAGAAGGAAAGTGCAAATCGCACCAAATTCACAAGAATCATTTAATCTAATACAAACAAACAAATACTCTAGTCTAACAGAAGTTGCTGACGAAACAAGCAACAATCAAAATAACGGCGATAAAGAAAGCTCAACTAAAGTACCCAAGCCTCCCCCAATTTTCGTACACGGAGTTAATAACTATCAGCAAATGATAGAGAGCGTACAACATATTATGGAACAAGAACAATACAACACCAAAAGTATGGCCGATAACGTTGTCAAGATTAATGTACATAATCCGGACGTGTACAGAAAACTCGTTAAGCATTTCCAAGAAAACAATGTCATACATCACACATATCAAATCAAGCAAGAGCGTGCTTATAGAGTGGTCCTACGACACATACATCCTACAATTCCATTAGATAACATTAAAGCTGAACTTGCTACTCATAACCACAAAGTTAGAAACATTATCAATATAAGGCACCGGCAAACTAAAGAAGCGCTACCACTATTTTTTGTTGACTTGGAACCATCTGACAATAATAAAGACATCTATAATTTGAAATACCTACTAAACATAAAAATTTCTGTAGAACCGCCTCACAAAAACACAAACCTGGTCCAGTGCACAAGATGTCAAAATTATAATCACACTAAAGCATACTGCAACCGACCATATGCCTGTGTGAAATGTGGCGGACCTCATAATACTTCAACATGCAAAAAAACGAGAGACACTCCAGCGACTTGTGCACTGTGCAATGGAGGACACCCCGCTAACTATAGGGGTTGCTCAATCTACAAGGATTTACAAAACAAGATCAACAAGAATATTCAACCACCGAGAAAAGCACATGCCTCTTTTAAGCCAGAAGAACACAACTTCCCTCCTTTGCCGGTGAGGAACCACTGGAAGACACCAACTACCAGCTACGAACAAGCAAACACAAATAAACAGCAATTACCTCAAGACCTAACCCTTACACAATTTTTAGACGAATTCAAAGGTATGTTTAATCAATTACTACAACAAAATAGCATGATTTTGAACATGCTAACTACAGTTATTAATAAAATAGTTCAGTAATGGCTAAATTCATACGAATTGCTCTCTGGAATGCCAACGGTCTTCAATCAAAAAAACAGGAAGTTGAAGTTTTTCTTACTATAAATAACATCGATATCCTACTTATATCAGAAACGCACTTTACTGCAAGAACTCTTATAAAAATACCGCATTATCTTATCTACCATACTGAACATCCGGATGGTACGGCTCATGGTGGAGCAGCCATTATCATCCGAGAATCGATAACACACCACGAACTCCCAAAGTATGAAGAAAACTTCTTACAAGCAACAGTAATAGAAGTAAGTAAACTTTCGAGCCCAATAACAATAGCGGCAGCCTACTGCCCTCCTAGGCACAACATAAGCAAACTCATGATGCAGCCATTCTTTGATTCACTAGGACAAAGATTTATAATTGGGGGAGACTTCAACGCGAAGCATACCCGATGGGGTAGTAGACTGATAACCACAAAAGGCAGAGAATTTAATAAGCTCATAACTGACAATAATTACGCATATTTCTCAACTGGTAGCCCAACATATTGGCCTACAGACGCAAACAAAATCCCTGATTTACTAGACTTTTTCATTGCTAAAGGTATTTCAAATAACTATGTAGATATAACATCCAATTATGATTTATCTTCCGACCACACGCCTGTCATAGTTACTATCAGTGCTACAATAATCAGGAAAGAAGTCAAACCGACCCTATGTAACAGACGGACAGATTGGGACGCCTTCAAGGAATATATGGACCAGCACACTGAAACCAATGTAAGACTAAAAACAACAGAAGAACTAGACAGTAGAGTTAACAAATTTATAACTACTATACAAGAAGCTGCATGGTACTCTACACCACAAATGGAAATGCAAAAACCCAACTCTCAGAACATTCCGAGAGAAGTGATGGATCTAGTCAAGGAAAAAAGGAAAGCTAGGGCAATTTGGCAACGTTCGCGTAATATTTACGACAAAACAAGATACAACCAAATTACTAACAGGCTAAAACGAAAACTAAATGAAGTAAAAAATGAAACATTCCAACAATATGTGACGTCACTTTCCAGAGATGACTACAGTATTTGGAAAGCTACAAAGGGCTTTAAGAGACCGAAAACACATGTACCTCCAATACGTGATCTAGCTGGCTCGTGGGCCAGATCAGAACAAGAAAAAGCCGACCTATTTGCTCAACATCTGGCACAAGTATTTACGCCTAACTCGGACGCAATAGATGTAGACGTCGACACATTCCTCGAAGCTCCACTACAATTATCACCACCAATACGTGATTTTACAATAGGTGAATTACATAAGGAGATAAAATTATTGAGTAACAAGAAAGCACCAGGCTTCGACCTCATAACGGGACTTATCCTTAAACAGCTTCCAGAGGGAGGAACAAAAATACTGCTAGCATTATTTAACGCAATATTGCGCTTAATGCATTGGCCCCCGCAACTGAAGATGGCGCAAATCATATTAATATTGAAACCTGGAAAGCCGCCAAACGAAGTCCAGTCATATCGCCCAATTAGCCTGTTACCAATAATGTCTAAACTTCTAGAAAAACTTATACTAAATCGAATAAATAAAGATGCATTGACAGATGAATGGATCCCAAAACATCAGTTCGGATTCAGACAACACCACTCCACCATTCAGCAGTGTCATCGCATATCAAGCATTGTTCAAACATCTCTTGAAAATAAAAAGTACTGCACAGCAGTATTTCTGGACGTAAGGCAGGCATTTGACAAGGTGTGGCACAAAGGCTTGCTGGCCAAAATCAAAGCATTATTTCCACATCAGTATTATTTCCTATTTCAATCCTACCTTTCTAACCGCTACTTCCAAATAAAATTCGGAAGTAAAACTTCGCAACTACAGCCAATTACCGCAGGGGTTCCTCAAGGCAGTGTTTTGGGTCCAGTGCTGTACCTATTGTTCACTGCTGATATACCAACCACGCCGTATACTGATATGGGAACATTCGCAGACGATACTGCCGTTATTGCGTGCAGTGAAGATCCCCAAACAGCTGCAAGCCTACTACAAGACCACATACATTTAGTGGAGAACTGGTTAGACAAGTGGAGAATCAAGGTGAACGAGACAAAGTCCATACACATAACATTTACAACACGAAGAGGAATATGCCCTCCAGTTACCATTAACAACATCCCGATACCACAATCAGAAGAAGTCAAATATCTGGGCCTGCACTGGGACAAAAGACTCACTTGGAAACGACACATACAAAAGAAACGCAAGGCGATGGATCTCAAAATCAAAATGATGTACTGGCTTATAGGCAGGAAGTCTCCACTAACAACAGAAAATAAACTTCTTATATATAAAAGCATCATACGCCCAATTTGGACATATGGCTGTGAACTATGGGGCTGTTCAAGCTATTCTAACATAGATATCATACAAAGATTCCAGTCCAAGACATTAAGAACACTTATGGGAGCTCCTTGGTATGTGACGAACCACACTCTTCATACAGATTCCAACATCTCATATGTGCGTGACGTAATTTCGAACCGGGCGACCAGACATCATGACAGACTTGCAGGTCATCCAAACGACACCGTAGCACCGCTAAATCAACAACCAAATTTTCGGCGACTTAAACGAAAATGGCCCTGGGACCTACAGAATAATGTGAATCCACCTGAATGATCTCAACATCCTCCACAGATGGGGGAGATGGCGGGGTAGCACTTACTTTTTTGTAATTCTGATTGCTGATGTAATTCGTTAAATAAAAAAATAAAAAATATTTCATATACGCATTGGAGTCAGATTGAAGAAGCTCAGAGTTTCCACTGTTTATAGATTGTAGCGGAGGGAGAGCGGCGAAAGATACACTATTTAGGCATGAAGTGGAGCCAACTCAGCTTATGCTCGCTCGAGCATTCTCACCGTGGCTGCGATAGCGCGCGTGTCGAGTTTCTGATTGCTGATGCTTACAACGTACCTAGGGTGACTGATGAAGAAACGCCACCGCCCGGGGAGCATATTCGGAGACTTCAGACGAGACAGACTGGCAGTTTGTGCATTTTCGAGCCACCACTCTGTAAGCTTATTCAATTTGTGCCTTCACCTCTTTTTCTTAGAAATTTATTAGTTTTGTTTATGAAACGTAGATAAAGAACTATCAGTTCTTCACCGCCATCACAGTAGGTTTCCTCAATATCACGACTGTTCTCGTTAGCATTTTCGTAGTCTTTTTCTTCAGTTCTATTTGCGTTCTCACGAACGCTGTTGCCATCTTTTTCCGTTGAATGGTAATTTTCAAACATGCTTCATGTGGAGTCTTAACGAATGCACTCATGATCTGCTGTTTTTCTTCAGTAGCGAGCATTCAAAAATTTAGAATACTTTCTCCTGGCTAAAAGAAATGCAATAGTTTTTTGCTTGCTGCTGATTAAGGAATTACACTTTTTAATGAATTGGTTGTACCAATATAAAACGAAAATAGTAAATTTAATAATTCGCGTAACAGATACTCGTACACACAGTAAAACGTTTGCGCTTCCAGTCGGTCGGCGAGTTCAAAGCCCATACCCGAACAGTTGGTCGAATACTCTCCAACCATCATACCAATACCTGTGGTGGTCCTCACCTCTGGAAAACGGCATTCTTCTCTCGATTAAAAGGGTTAGGCTAGTCACCTATCACCGCACCGCGGTCGAAGATGGCTTAGAAAACCGAATTTAGTGGAGGTAGTAAGAGACTCTCGGCCTATGTTAAGAAGAAGAAGAATATACTCATTCTAGAAAAGTTTGGCTTTCAGGTAGAGCTGTCCGATGGCAAAAGCTGTAAATATGTTACTTCAAACATTTACTAGATTATCAAAATTAATTCTTCAGCACATTTGGTTTAATAGCATTTTTTTAAATTAATCTATTAATTATAGCTTGTAAAATTAAACTGACCATTTGTCCCGATTTAGGCGGGGCAGTATATAACTTTTAATGGGTGTCTCAAAAATTGCACTTTACACGAAAAGTCCCGCTTCAGACCTGCTGTAGGCTATTTATCGTATACTATACCTGTAACGGCCCTTTTTAATTTCGCTAGAATCCTATTTTCTCATTGTGAGAGATATAAGCCTGCTCCTTTTTTCGGATTAATTTTCTTAATTTTGCGTGATTTTGGAGAGAGTAGAGCTAACTTCACGCTGAGTCTTAAGCAACGCAGAGTCGAATTTGAAATCATGGCTTTTCCCGTCTAACCTTAGACGAACAAAGCTGCGAGTTCCGTCACTGGGCCCTTTTCGGAATTTGTAACCCATGTGCCAACTCCAAAGTTTACCATACTTGAAAAATTGAGGCCGCCCTCGAGCTTAAGGTGAGCACAATTTTTTTCCTCCCCGGATATGTTAGTGCTATTTTTTGGCATTAAGCGTGCTCTGGTACACAGTAAGCTCTAAATTTCTTTCTGGGAACTGGCAGAGCTGCCCTTGACGTGGTTACAAGCCATTTGGCCCTCTCCAGCTCTGTGACGAGGTCCTTTTTCTGCTTGAATGCCGAAGACATTTCAGTTTGTGTCAGGAGCTCTGTACCAGCTACGACGAATTCCTCAATTCTCCGAAGCGGCCGTGAACGCCTCGATTAAGCCGAACTGTATTGGACCTAATCTCTTTTTATGCCTTGTATTAGTGTAAGTACTAGCACATTCTTGTTTTTTCTGCTCACATGCCAGCAATTTTTTTTAATTTTTACAGGTAAGCGCATTAGCCTGCGATTTGCGTAGCATGACATTAAAGGCCTTCGATACAAGAGCGTTATTATCTTTTTAAATAAGTTTTTCATGCAGCCCATGGCTACCTGTCAGACAATTTCGCTGCGATATCGGCTATCGCGTGTGCCAGAACTTGTAACAGTCAGTTAATTAACTTTGTTTTTCCAAATTTTGCTTGCAAATTTTAACTTTGCATCCAACGTAGTTGTTTGGCTTGTTTAATGCATCTTTCTGGGTGTTTCCATTGTGGCCCAGTTGTTACACATTTTTTTGGTTGACAAAACCTTTTCGTATTATTTGTTGGCGTCGTCAGCTACAATCCTAGTTTTACCTGTGCGTTTACCACGCCTGGAACATTTTATTTGACATGTTTATAGTGC
>CALNHX010013497.1:0-16126 GCA_940337035.1 Agriotes lineatus
GCAATTCATCATAACATAACCCAGTGACACAATAGGAAACAAATTTTGCAAGTAATTGCGATTTAAATTATTTACTAGCTGTAGTGAACTTGAACTCTATTTCGTTGAAATGGCTAATTTCAAATGCGATGCTTGCCAAAAAGTCTTCCTGGATATTAAGGACAAGTACAAACTTAAATGCAGTGGTGAATGTAGACGCATATTTTGTATGGCATGCAGTGGATTTGACAAAACCACATTAAAAACGATTTCACAACAAAAAAAATTACCAACTGAGATATTTCTGAGTTCTATGTGATTCTCCCAATCTAAAATATTTTCATGAAAAGGTTTCACACTTAACAAGGGACCAAGTACCTAAAGATAACATCGAGGCTATAGGTTTCCTAATTAAGAATGTGGCTGATGCAATTCCGATTATTACGGATACACACGAATTGGTATATAACCAAGATTTTCTTCATAAAAGAGTAGAAGAAATTTACTCGATGTGCCATTCCTTCACTGATTGTGGCCCACAATCAATTAGAAAGTGTTTAAACGGTATGCAGCAAGATCTTTTCAATGTCTCCTCAGTCTTCTTCAACTGCAATGAAGACCAAATCAAAGTACAGGTACACGATGCATCTTCAAGTGAAATTAGAAAAAACATAGAAGGGATGCAACATAAAGTTATTAAGCATATCAGAATCCATGGTGGAGTTCCAAATAAGACTGAAAACCCTAAAATCTCCAGATGTTGCTTCTTCGACTTCACAACCGATCCAGTTCAAACATCAAAGTCTTGTATGTCAATTGGCACCCAAACAACAGAACTATCTCCTAGTTTGAGTGGCCCATAACCACTGTCGAATTTAACCTTACCTACTCAAGATGAAAAAGTAGGCAAACGTGAAGGGCATTATGTGATTGTGAGAAACCTTCCATCGTACTATAACAGCAATCACGTAGTACATTATATTAAAGAAAAGTTGAGAGTGTCGGAGTGCTACCCCCTATTAAAACAATTAGAAAATGCAGCGGAAATAACATACAAGATTGGCACCATAAACAGAAAGTCTGCCGCTAGATTAGCAGAAGAAAACTTCTATCCTGCTGGTGTATCGGTAAAGTGGTCAGTAAAAAGAAAATACCATTTTGAGGAAAATCCTAGTGAAAGAAATGAAATGCAGCTCAACAAGGTGAAGAAAAAGACAACTAAAGTAGTCGCTACTCTAGAGAAAATTCTAACGCTTCATTCTGATGGGGAGGCTATAGCAGATGGCAAACAACACACCCTTAAAGAAATTTAATCCATAAAATTTGTGAGTGCAGGCATCCAGAAAGCAAATCTCATAATAGATGCAATGACTCCGCCTAGGGTGAAACTAACAGTGCAATCTGCCGCCAATGGCCGGTACTTTTTGGCTCGTTTGCGGGAACCAGCAATAATGCATGCTGTCAGGTTGTACATATCCTATCTACATGAAAAACCGCAATTAGTTTGTCATGAAGGCTTCACAAATGCTTCTCTAAGGGTGTTTTTGGCTTCTGAGGGCCTTTCTGATGTGGAGTCGCTAAAAAAATTATACATGAAGTACTTTGAAGCGTATGGCATAGAATATTTTACTCCATCGGCGGACCTTGCAACTTATAAATCATTTGTCATCTCCCAACATCTAATACACCTACAACAATCCAGGGAAAGCCATGACAAATACTACTCACCAAAACAAAATTTTTAATAAGATCGACGTGCCCAGAAGAGCAAGTATCTTCTAACATCACATTCTGTGCCTCTCTTTTGTAATAAAAACAACAATAATATTACTATTTTCCATGCAAATATTCAGTGTATTAGGAATAAACATAATTATCTGGAATTCATCTTAACTGAGCAAAATTTTGACGTAGTGATGATTAGTGAACATTGGCTTAAGGATGGAGAAAAACATTTATATACACCAAATAATTACAATCTAGCTTCTTGTTACTGCCGATTGGAGAGTGAATGTGGAGGAGTATGTATTTTTACTTGATCCGATTACGTTTTTACATCAATAAATTGTATTAATGAATTTAATAGTAAAAAACATTTTGAATGTACAGGCATTAAACTTACTGATTTGAACTGTGTTGTGGTGGCTTTATATCGTTCTCCAAGTGGTAATATCGATATCTTTAAAAATAATCTTTTTTGGACTTGACTTAATATCTAAAAATTCTAAAAATAGTAAATTAGTGTTTGGTGGCGATTTTAATATAAATTTTGCAGTTAAATCTAAGGAAAGCATCGAAATTGCTAACATATTCCATTCATTTGGATTACAAAAAAATATCACCGACTTTACTATAGATTACAAAAAAAAATCCAAGTCGTGTATTGACGACATCTTCACAAATTTTGAAACACAACTTGCAACTGTGGCTGAATTTCACATATCTGATCATAAATCCCAAATAATTAAATTTTAACACTATTAAAAAACGGGCGACCTCTGATTATAAAACCGTACCAAATAAAAGTTCTAGAAATACAATCAAATTTTCAAATTACCTCTTATCTGAAGATTGGGCAGAATTATACAGAGAGTCAGACCCAAACTGAGCAGTTAATGCTTTTTTTTCTACGACCACTACTAAAAGTAAGCCTTTTAGCACTAGCTTGTTTCACTAATAATGACGTTTTATAAATCAGCGTGTTAAAAGTGAAATCAGCTGTTTACTTTTAGCACTTGTTGCACAAATAGCTATTATAAGGTTTTTTCATATTATCACGATTTATATTTTCCTCTCATTAAAATAAATACAAATAACAATTGTAAAAGTGCCTCTTTATTTACCAATCCAGAAATAGTTTCGGCCGGGAAAGAAATAAATCGTCTTGGAAACATTTTGAAATTAAACTTAAAAACTTAAAAATAATGATCTGGGCTGAATTAAAAAAAAAATAGGAATACGAACAAAAAATGTTTAAAATTACAGAAAGAAAAAATCAGTAAAGAAATTTTGCAGTTTGATAATAAACAGAGAACGATATGGAGAATAATAAAAAAAGGTGTAAACAATAACAATAGCAATGGAGTGTTAAGTGTGATTTCCCCAGAATCTCACAATGACTAGTTTGTGCATGTAGTCGACGATTTATTATCAAATATTCCGCCATCAAAGTTCACACACAATGTTTATCTAAAGAAATTACCAATAAACAATGAACAATCACTCTTCTTATATGCTGTTGAGAAATCCGAGATACAAGATATTATAAACGCATTAAAAAGATCAAAATGACTAGACCTATATAATCACACTGTTTATATGTACAAAGACAATGTTTTATGTTTATCTGCCCCGATAGCTCATATTGCAAACATTATATTAAACACGGGCATATTTCCTAATAAATTGAAACAAGCCAAAATTATACCTTTATATAAATCGGGTGAAACTGATGATAGATCAAATTATAGACCCATTGCACTTCTTCCATTTTGGCCAAAATTATAGATAGAAAAAACTATTGCAGTTCGAATTCTAAATTTGTTTGAAACCAACCATATTTTTGCGGACAGTCAGTTTGGGTTCAGAAAAGAAAGGGACACGTCGGGAGCCGTGCTGAATCTCATTAATTATATAACAGCATAATTGGAAAAAAAATCTTTCTTTGCACTATTTCTTGATTTAAGCAAGGCGGTCGACTGTGTCTCAAAAAGCATTTTACTCTATAAACTGGAGTAAAACGGTTGGCATCTTTCGTTTTCTATACTATTACAACTACTCATTGCCACACTCGCATAGGAAATGAGAAGCTACTTCATGCATTCCGTTCTCTAAGCGATTCTAGTTACCCATCTTGTTCTGTATGTGGATAAGTAGCTGTAATCGCATAGAAAATGTAATGCTATCTTAAAACTCCATTGCCTATGCAAACACGAGTAAAATGCTGGCCAGATAGATATTAGCATTTTGGAATATATTTTAAAACAATATTAGAGTTGCTACAGAAACTGTTGGTTTCATCATTGTTGGAATCTAACAAAAGTCAAAATAAATTATTTGAATTTCATTAGTGAATTTTTTGTTATAGTCTAGTAGATAAAGACAATATTTAGTGTACCAGTTTTTTTTTTGCCATTATGAGTAAAAAAACTGGGACAACCAAATTTTATATGCATTTTATCCCTTAGACTATAAGAAATATATTATTATTTATAAAGCAAACTGCAGTTGCTGTGTTTCTTCATTGTTCGAATATTTATATATCTTATATATATTTCTAAAAGTCCTGACTGACTGACTCATCAACGCCCAGCCCAAACCCTTGGACCTAGAAAGCTGACATTTTGCACAGAGGTTCCCTTTATGATGTATACAAGGAATAAGGAAGGATATTTCGAAATTCAACCCCTAAAGGAGTAAAATGGGGGTTCCAATTTTGTATGGAGAAATAATATTAAATAGACATTTCGACTTGAAACTTCGTAGGAGTACTCCTAAAAACAAATAATCAAACACGTATTTCGTGATTTTCCGAAAATCAACCCCTTAGGGGGTGAAATGGGGTAAGTAAGCCTAAAAATCGATATGGGTGTCGTTATTGAGGTTTTTTGGGACGTTGATTGCGAAAATTACATTTATTTTTAAGTCCAAGACGGTGAACATGACATAAGGGAAGAAACGGGACGGGACGGGACTAGACTGGACGGAACGGGACGGACTGGACGGGACGGGACTGAGCGGGAGGGGACTGGACGGGAAGGGAAGGGACGGAACGGGACGGGACGGGACGGGGCAAAGCGGGACGGGGCGGGGCGGGACGGGTCGGGGCGGGGCGGGACGGACGGGACGGAAAGGGAAGGAAAAGGATGGGATGGAAGGGGAGGGGATGGGATGGAAGGGGAGGGGCGGGACGGGACGGGAAGAGACGGGACTGGACGGGAGGGAAAGGGGCGGGACGGGACGGGACGGGAAGGGTCGAGACGGGGCAGGGCGGGGCGAAACGGGATGATACGGAAAGGAAAGGGAAGGAATGGGATGGAAGGGGAAGGGACGGGACGGGACGGGAAGGTACGGGACTGGACGGGAAGGGACTGAACAGGAAGGGACTGGACGGAAAAGGAAGGGACGGGACGAAAAGGAACGAGACGGGACGGGACGGAAAGGGAAGGGGAGGGAAGGAATGGGATGGAAGGGGAGAGGCGGGACGGGACGAGACGGGACGGAACGGGACGGGACGGGACGGAAGGGGACGGTACGGAGACGGGGACGGAGAAAGGGACGGGGACGGGGATAGGATGGGATGGGATAGGATGGGATGACAGAAAATAATTAGTCATTATTTAATACACAAATAACGAACCTCGCGCGAACGAAGTCGCGGGTAAAAGCTAGTATTTTATAAATACGTTTATTTGACAAGGTGTCAAATTAAATTACTTAAATGTTAGATCTTAGAATTTTGTTATAGTCCAGTAGATAAAAGTAATATTGTGTGTCTCAGTTTTTTTTGCTCTCAATAGTACATATAGAATGACTATTCTGGTATTTTTCGTCATTATGATTGACGTTTGAATTTAATTTTAAAACGTAATAGGTTAGTCTAATGAAAAGTCACGATTCTATTCTAACAGTCGAGAGCTAACGTAAATAATATTTATAATTAAATATATTTTTAAAGAAAACGGCATACTTATTGTGTAATACTATGCAATATATTGTTTATGGAAAAGCAAAAAAACGTTGGCAGCAAATCGAGCAGTAGTAGAGTGTACAGGGTGTTTAAAAAATACGCGGCCATATTTAAGGTGGAGAGTTGGCAGGTGATTTTATGAAAAAAAGTTTCTAACCCCTGACAAATCAACTCTTTAAATATTGACGCGTATTTTTTAAACACCCCGTATAAGTAATTTTAAAAATAAATATAAGTCAACCAATATTGTTAACTATTTAATGCGTATATTATTAATAACGTCCCATTATGGATTATTTCCATGACTTAGAGCATTTGTTGTGTTCAAAAGGATGTTTGTTGCCAGAGATCTCTTCTTTCTGGATCTTTTCTTTCTTACGCCTTCAGAACTAGAAGGTCGTCCTGCATGAAGACCTCTGTTTGATCACTGGCCTATCGAAGTTGGTTGAATTTTAATCCGTCTAGATTTTTTAATATGTCCCACAGCAGAACAAATAGTATAAAATGATTCTTCGTTATGAACGTTATCTATTTTATGATTAAATTCCACCAATTTTTTTAGCATATTATGTTTCGATGGATGTGATTCAGCAAAATTATAAAGCTTGTCTAAATTTCTCTTAAATATTTCCAACTCGGTTTGATAATTTTCAAATCACACTGTTCAATTGCAATATCCACAGTATACTCGTACAACGGCATTTCATCGACAGAAGAGTTGACGCTGTATACGACGTCTGACATTTTTGTTACTTTGAGCAACACAGCTTTGTGACAGAATTTTTTAAAGTAAACCTCTAGTTTACTTTCTCTAGAATTTGCGAAACCAATTAATTTCTGTTTATAAAATTGTTCCAACGAAGCACACACAAAGTCTACTAGGGCAGCGCTTTGCATCTTTGTAACACTAAGGGCCGGTTGCAGAAAGCAATGTTAAGTCTGGTGTTAGCTAACGCGACTTCAAAGTGAAAAAAACGAATCAAATCTCAAATGCTTATGGTAACTAATACATTAGTAAACAAAATTTGATGCGATTTTGTTCACTTTCACGCGATGTTAGGTAACACCAGACTTAACATTGCTTTCTGCAACCGGCCCTAAGTCTTTGAATATTCACACTTCAACTATGTTATTTGTATTATGACCTTTCGTGTATACGTTATTGCGATAACAATGATACCATTTCGATCTTCATTCACACATGTGATTAAAATATTGCCAATAATTTTTATGATTCATTGCTATGGAACTGTTGCAGAGCGTTTCCTTAAAAAGTTCACAATCTATATCATTTTTAGAGTATAAAATATCACGAAATTGCAGCATCAGTAGGCGTCGATCTTCTTTTTCAAAATAAATCAGGAATCTTATAACGGCGAGTCTCGGTCGTTTCGATTCGGGCCCTGTTAGTCACTTTTGGACCAGTATCTGCATGGAGTAGTTGTAATGTCTCGTAGGCTCTAAACTCTAAACTTCTAAACAGACGAAGGTGCGGGCAGCATTATAATAAATTACATGCATACCTGGAGCGGCTAGTGTTATCATGACTTGCAGGCGTGCTGAACGTGGCAGGAGGACAGGCGGCCGGTGGGTTTAACGTTTAGCTGGATTGCTTACGGTGGAGACTTCGAGCGTCTAGATGAGTGACATTACAATTGAATTAAGATCGGGTCTTGCGGGCCGCGATTGCCGCGAAATCTGACTTTAGGCCGCGGTTCGCAGTTAGCGGGCGTCGCGAAATGGCCCGAGGATGGAAAGTGCGAAGTTATTAACGTAGACTCGTTGGGCTGTCTGCTTTCGTTGCGGCTACATACAGGCTGGATTTTCTGGGGCGAACTTTAAGCCGCTCTCGTGTTACGTCTTCTAGGTCGTAATTAATGGTTTTAAAGCCGGCTAATTAAGCGTTTTGACTTGTGAGAATTAGGTGCACGGATCTAAGGTGTCCGCTGAGTGAACAAGACTTGGGGAATTATTTTAAGCAGCTTGATCGACAACATCTGCGGGTTATTTAGCGGACTCCTCGCCGGATAGCACGCAATGGCATTCTCCTGGCGAGAGCAACGAGCGGGTTGTTCGGCAGGATTCTCACCGGATAGCACATAAGGGCACCCTTATGGTGAGACGGACTAGGGGGAAGATTCTGTAATAGGAATCCCCTCGGATAGCACTTAAGCACCCTCCTGAGCGAAATTAGGTAAGGGAGAAGGACTAGAAAAATTCTGTCTTAAACTGGCTACGCTTTCTCTTATATACCCTGTGCCCACGTCGGTTCACTCGAGTGGGAGATTCTTGCTTCGGATGCGCGGAGGAATACCTACGTCTGCCCGCGATGACGTCACTTATCGTTTTCCGAGCGGCCCAAGAATGTAGCGCTCCGGTACCTAACGTGATTTACGCCATGGGGGAACGCGCGAATTAATTTTTAATTCTAAAATGGCGTTCGCGCTGGGTGAAACGTTACAAGTTTGAAACTGAATATTTAGGACTCTACCCCATAAATACTGATGTACCTCAGGGCAGCGTGCTTGGATCACTATTATATACATTATACACTGCAAATCTTCCTATAACACCAATTGCGGTAACGGCAACCTTCGCAGATGATCGTAGCTTCTGATAGTGATCCATTAGTTGGTACCCAATTGCTGCAAACTAAATTAACAGAGATCCAAGCATGGCAAAGGAATGGAGAATGAAAATAAACGAAAGCAAGTCTACCCATGTGACATTTACCACAAGAAAAGATACCTGCCTTCCGGTCCATATAAACAACCCACAGCTACCCCAACAGGAAGAAGTTAAATATCTTGGACTACATCTCGGCAGGCTATATTTACTAAACGTAAACAGTTAGGATTTATCCTCTCCAAAATGTACTGGCTGTCAGGACGCAACTCCAAAATCACTACCGAAAATAAACTCCCGATATACAAAGTGATAATCAAACCAATCTGGTCATACGGCATCCAGCTCTAGGGTACAGCATCTACCTCCAACATTGAAATCCTAGAGCGATTTCAAGCAAAAGTGCTGCGCATGATAGTGAACGCGCTTCGGTTTGTGCCCAACACAGTTATTCGCAAAGACCTCCAAATCTCAACGGTGAAAGAAGAAATCAGACGCTTGAGTGTACTGTATAGTGCTCGTCTTAGTGTCCATCCTAACGTTTTAGTAGCGAATCTTCAAAACCAGCCCATCATTAATAGGAGGTTACAACGAAACCTGCCCAAAAATCTGGTTACCAGATTTTAATGTTATTATTATTGAAGTTAGTTTTAGTTTTAAGGCTTAGTATTTAAGTTCTAGTCTTTAATTCACATAACGCATAAAATCCAGTTGTTACAGGAAATTGCAACGGAGCATTCTCCTACATGTAATTTTTACATAACATTTACTGAATGCACTTTGTATAGATTGCAAATAAAATTGCTATATAAAAAAAAATAGGTCATACCCGGAGCTTTTCGTATGTTTAGTCTGGGCAATAAATAGCACTTACGTTAAAATGCCATGTCAGGGCGTCCACTTGAGTACTGGCTGCTTGAATTTCAAGATTTTAGTATTTTAGTAGTTCGTGGTAAGATATAGAATTTCTAATTATAACCGTTGCTGCTCTATGTGTAGTATCCTCAGAGTGAGTAGTGTTGCAGATTGAGTATAATGGGATTTTAAACATTGTCCGGTTGGTAAAATATTACTCTAATATGGGCAGGATGTCGATTTTTCTTATGTTTAAAGTTTTTATTATGTTGTGCTTATGGTTAAGCAAGCCGTTGGTATTCCATATTGCATAGTTAATATCATACCGTTTTGGCATATCTTCAAAATTTGTAACTCCGCCTCTACATATAGGAGGAGTTGTGAGTTTTCGGTTGATTATTATTTTTATTTGTCTGGGAGTGTTCAGTTTTGTTATTGTGGCATAACGACTCAAATCTATTTTGTAACTAAGGATGTTCTGTGTTGTTTAGTTGGCGGTAGGTGCGGCTTTCCAGTCTGCTTCTCTTCACGACTTGCCAGTCGTTTTTACTTACTTCTGTATCCGCATCACTGGTATCGCTGTTGTTATAAATAGTAATATAACAAGGGCGAGGCAGTTTTCTAAGGGCAACTAGCACGATGATTCTTGGCACGGGTAAAATTAGCTGTAAGTGTGCTGCCCGCGTTTATATTTTGAAGATTATCACACGAAACCCGTATACGAGTTCTGATTCAATATTGATCTAATAACACCAAAAAAACCCAAATTGTTTCTTGCGTTTCTATTTCTAATTATGACACCATCCACGGGGTCGATAATCATTATCATAATTTTCAGGGGTAATACAATAAGTAGTATGTATGCCTACTATCGATAATTTTTGGATGAATATTATGAGTTATGATAACAAAGCTGAAAATACGAGTTCGTAAGACGCGTTGTATTTTCATGCATTGGGATTACTATAAAATGATATTGATCAAAAATCATCGATCATAGGCATACTACGAATTATATTTAGGAAGAGAATATAATAATTTAAAATATATAGAAGAGGGAGTGCAATAGTATTTTATTACCTGAGTATCAATGCTAATGATCACTGTTTGTCCGAAATACACATTTTATAGCTTCTTATGCTTAAAGGGCATGACCTAACCTCGAAAAATCAGCTGACATTTCGAAATTAGTCTATTTGACACGTGAAACAAAACCAAGTTAGCTCGTACCAAATCGAAAATCGCTCAGGTTCTGGTCTGGATTCTGAAAGGAACGGGTTAGATCTGTCTTCTGACTGAACGGGGATCGCTCTTTTATATGCTTCGGCATCTTCTTCCACGCAGTTTTTCTAGGAAAAACTAAGAAGGGCTAAACGTTATACTTCAGTGCGGACGCAAAGTAGGGATGGGCGGATAGAGCGGTGCTGCGCGGCTTGCGCAACTCGTCGGTTTATAGCTGGCCAATATCGGACTATCAGCAGCATCTTTCGTCAAATATTTCCTACTCTTCGCGTGGCTCCAAATGTTGTTTGCTCCTCATTCAATCTATTTCGCTTGTCTCGTCGTGGTGTTCTTTTAACTGATAGCAGTGAGATAGTGTATTTGTTCTGGCAAGTTTGATGTTGTTCATCAATGGCATTCAGCAATTGACCTTTGGCCTCAGCCCGTTCTTCCAGATGATCTCAGGTTTCTTGTGACAACCACGACTTTTGTCTTCTTATTTACATAACTAATGATGTTGATATTATACACTGGCCGTATATGATCTACCTTAAGCGACCTTACGTCTCTGGTCTGTAGTTTTGCTTTTGATAGAATCAACTTTATTCTTATACTACCAACTACCCTAATTTGTTTTCGTGAGGTGATCGTTAGAATGCCAGGTTACCTTGTTCATTCTTTTATGTGAAAGCTAAATTCCTCCAATGGCCATATTGTGTTCGCAGCAAGGTCAATAAGTTTTTCTCCATTATTGAGGGCACACTTCTAGAAAACGAATAAGCAGATATGAAATTGTAGATTTGAAACTGAAAACAAAATCGATTGCATTTAAACCAGTTATTAAAAATTTGGAACTCCAGCCTCAGACGTAGTTATGTTGATTAACTTGTGGTATTTAGGAATTCTATGGTTTCTAACATACGAAGCAGTAATCATACTTGTGAACTACTTGCACTTTGTAATCGCTTTTGGAATGTTTGTAGGAGTATCATTAAAAACTATTAAGACAAAATAGTTGGCTAATGTTATTTCCTTATATTTATTCAACGTTCATAATGTATTTAAGTTAGTTATTTGAACAGAATGCTCTTTGATAGTTTTGATATTAATTCTGAACGTACTACTTCTATAGGCGATAGAAATATGTAACAGTTTCCGTTTTAGGCTAGTTAGTTACAAAAGAACAAAGAATGAGAGAAACTGGACAATTTCAATATGTATTTAACTGCTTGGCCGATTAAACAGGTAAAGTAACAATCGATCATTAGTTTCACATAAATTCTAATTCTGTCTAAACTTGTTCAATTACGGTGATTGTCAGGGTGGGATTACAAAGTGTTGATGCATGCTATGTAATTACGCTTTCATGTAGAGATTTCCACCCACTAAAGGGTTTCTGATCACAAAAGCTCATTTAAAGCGGATCGGAAAAATTTCAGTTACTAAAAAAAAAAACGAAAAAAGCGTTTCTAAATAAATAAGGTTTTCGGGTACATACTTTTGTGTAATCGAATTTGGGGTCCCATATGTCCTCAACGTCCCAGACGTCCCGGACGTCCTAAATGTCCCATATGTCCCTAATGTCCCAGACGTCCTAGATGTCCCATATGTCCCTAACGTCCCAGACGTCTCAGACGTCCTAGATGTCCCATATGCCCCTAACGTCCCAGACGTCCTAGATGTCCCATATGTCCCTAACGTCCCAGACGTCTCAGACGTCCTAGATGTCCTATATGTCCCTAACGTCCCAGACGTCCCAGATGTCCCATATGTCCCTAACGTCTCAGACGTCCCAGATGTCCCATATGTCCTTAACGTCCCAGACGTCCCAGACGTTTCATATGTCTCATATGTCCCTAATGTCCCAGGCGTCCCAGTTGTCCCATATGTCCCATATGTTCTAATATAGCCACCATCTTTAACAAGGTGCAAATAAAAACAAAGCGTTTGCTGACACATGTTTATATAATTTTTTTCCGTTTGTGTTCAGTTAAAATACTAGAAATTTTATGCTGATTTTCTATAACCCCTGTATGGATTGGTAGTTGATAATGTGGACATGGGCAGTCAAATGAGCACGGTTTATGTGTTTTATATGTGACTTAATATACAGTATCTTAGAAATTCGTTTTTTTTAATAAAAATAAACCAGTTTGATTATGCGGATGATAGATGTTAATCGCATATTAGTCTATTTTTTAATACATACACATTACACATACATAAACTGTACTGGTATTTGTTACGTGTAGAATGCGTCTATTTAGGTCTACAGGTCATTGAGCGAGGTCTGGTTGAATTTGGATCTATGGCGCATAGCCTGCATTTCGCGCATCACTCTTTTCCGCCTTGAGATGTTTTTATCGATACGCGAAGGGATAAAATGGCCGTCTTGGATTTTTACTGCCTCTTTCGTTTATGCCACGTTATCGAGCAGTCCTGCTTCCATTTTGGTCGCCCAGGGTCGGCAGGCTTCCTGGGAAAGTTATGTTATGAATGATAGTAAGTTACTCCTCGCTGTGTTAGCGGATTGGTCATCTCTGCTCGACTTTTTAAAGAGTAATATTTCTTACGTTAATTGGTGGAGCCTGGTAGCGAGCTGTTGGAATTTCGATTTGCACGCGGCCCGTTTTTAGGGTAAGTTTATTTAAGCTTTCGGTTTTACGAAAGGAGCCGATGTAATGTTGTGTATTGAACTGTATTTTAATACTGTTTGCATTTTTAGCTGGTGTACTGTTTTACATGTGCTACTGTGCGCATGGGTAAAGCTTCTCAAACTTTTTCGAGACTTTCTGTGCTTATTTACTCTCCTAGCTTTCCTTTGCTGCACTGTGTTGCGAGCAAGTGCTGCCTGAGCTCTTTCAGAACTCCGTTTGCCATCGAACTCTTGTCGTCAATCGCAGTTTGTTTAGCGATCTCAATGGGTACCCTTCAGGGCCCATTGAAAGGTTTAAATTGATTCGATTAATGATTCTGATCCCTGAAGCCTATTGTTGCAACACTTAATTAGTTTGTTGTTCTAATTAACGTAGTCTGTCTGTCCTTACACATTTAAGGATATTATAAATGTAAACATGTTAGTAATCATATTCGAGTTTATGTGTTTTGAGGTGCATCCAATAGTTAGGTATATTTATTGAATAATTCTATGTATACTGTGCTGGCTTTGTATGCAATTTATTATGTCTGATTATTATACATTGCTATTATTACATAGTCTTGTTTGTGCTGTTGCTACCTAGTTTTGAATGCTTTCTTTTAGAGTATTGTACATTTAGGATTATTTTTGAGTTTACGAATTCACGTTGATATCTGGATACACTTGTCGTAACTAAAAGATTCGTTGGTGCCCTTGATTAGTATGTTATTAACTCTAGTATTTTATGCCAACCACATACGGTCTTCACTGAGGTAGCTGGCTGGCAATCGTCTCCACGTGGTCACTAATTTTGAGAGAATGTTGCCTACGAATCTAAATTTGGTATTGCATTTTGTATGTTTATATTATCCACCACCAATCTGTATACTTTGTACAAAACAGACTTGCATCTTCCACTTAACTTTATATAGAAATACGATTGACCAAAGTTTGGTTATTTGAGCGAAAAGAATTAATGAATCTTCTCAATACTCAAACTAGACATCGAATTACATTAAGTATAGAAACTATACTATATGTATTATATAGTATTATCATAGATTATTTTCATCTAGTATGGCTATGGAATAGTTCCTAATTTATGAATGCAGCTATAGGTCACTTAAAAATTAAATGGCAGGTTTGACATTTAAGTATCAACGTAGTTGCATTCATAAATTAGGAACTATTTCATAGCCATACTAGATAAATACAATTCTTAATCATACTTTATAATTTTATATAGAAGTAATTTGATTAATCAGTAAATTTTGGGTATACCGATGCCTGAACGTGTTTTAGTGTGGTGGCAGAGAATTGCACATCTTAACTAAATTAAAGCTAGAACACGTCTCGAGGAAACATATTTTATAAACACGTATTGTTTGAAACTTCCCCATCCAAGGAAGGACCATAAACAATTTCGGCATAATTGAAATGAGCAAATACTAAAGCGTCGAATAAAATGATTTTGGCATATTATGTCAAACAGTGTCTGTTCATACATGAATGTCAAAAATCATAAGCTTTTTGCATATACTTGCTTATATAATTAATTAATCTTAAGTTATGGTAAATTTCTAAACTGTTTTGGCAAGAAACCATGGCATTACATTTCACAGGGTTTCTTTCAAGTGTTTAGTAGTGGACATGTTGATCAAACGCTCTAAATCATTATTATGTTATTCGGGTTATGTATTTTAGTAGAATCAAAGATCAATATACCGTTGTTCTCTGTTTATCGTCAGCGTAAAAATGAACGTTATGTACGTATTTTAACAGAATTAACAAAATTTTTACTATACATTTGAAATGGTGATGGAACCAAAATAAACTCTTGTGGTACACCTGTCGTTGCCGCTTAAGTTTCGCTAAACTTTTGTCCAGTTTTTACTCTTTGAGTCCTGTTTTATGGAAAATACATAACAGGTTTTCCTCCAGCAGGGCTTTTAACATCACTGAAACTATCTGAAAAATAATCTGATAATAAGCATTTCTTTGCTTAAAACGTCGCCTAATACTAGAAGTTATCGGATCATTCTTCGGAGTAAGAATCAATGTAGATACATCTGGATTATCAATTCAACATATTTATGTTACTATGCCTACTAAGATATCTGACTATTATATGCGTTCCATTCCGTAAATCGAGTATTTCAAGCAAATAGTGCTTTATGATTTTCGTACAGCATATAATATAGAACAAGCGACTTCTGGATTGGACCTGGTCATTGTTAAGGTTAACAACTCAAAGATTCGCCCACACAAAAGAGTAAGGTAGGTAACTCAATATGTAAACTTTGTCAGAGGCAAAATTTCTCCATAGAAAATTGTTTCTTACTTCTGATGAAAACCATAATAAAAGTGGGCTTAGCTTTAAGTTTTTTTGTTTCTTTTTTTTTGGGCATCATTACTAATGTGTATCCCAAAACTTTCGATATTCAGTAAGCACCGAAATTAGTTCCTAATTTCTAAAAGCGTGTTTCTATGTCTATGTTTATACTGACATAAATGTTAAGCATTTAATTTTGAAGTTAACCTATAGTTACGTTCATGAATTAGGAACTATACTCGATAGCGAAGGATTTCGAGTTTGGATTTTCCTGAACATGTTTATACCAAATCAACCGTTTCTGGTTCTACATCCATGCGTTCTTTAATCTCTTTGACATATTCTCATAAATCTTCTTCTTGCATCTTCGACTTTCTTTTTGCTTTTATCCCTACTTTTTCATATTTCAGCCGTGTAAAGCGAATTAACGTTTGTAATACTCTCTTACATGTTAAATTTCGACGCTTTATAATCTCTTCAGCTTAAAGAATGCTAGGCAAGCAATCGCTTTTCTGGCTTGAACAGTTCTGTTGTTAATTTCTTCAAGCCTTTGATCCACTGATTTTTGTTTTTCTTCTTGGAATTTTTATAGATCGCCATACGAGTGCAAATCGACATTCTCTCTGCATCTGGGTCATCTCTCTGATATTTTCATTTCTAGTTCGATTCTTTAGGGATTTACCTGCTATGTTTAATGCCTCTATGTTATACTGTTTAAGATGCTGTGGTTATTTTATTTTACGAATGGCTTGCTCATCTTAATTTTTTAGAGTATGAGATTGTCACT
>CALNHX010013498.1:0-16113 GCA_940337035.1 Agriotes lineatus
GTTAACACGTTGAGTTACAGTGCACTTTTTGCTTTTTCCTTCTAATGAAGCCCCTTACGAAAGTTGGTGAAACGTTGAGTTCTTCGACCTCAATAATGACAGGGTTCTATCCCGGAAGTTGTTTTTTACTTATTGACAATGGCCGTGAAAGCCTTCGAAATCATCTAAGACTTACTTTACCTTTGGCACATACGAGCACAACATGGCATCTGTGTTGAAAGGTAAGTTTGTTAAAAAGGCGGTTGTTCCATTTCAGCTAAAAGGTCTTTTGGAATATATGGTTTGTTTTTCATAAGCGTACCAACCAGAATGAGTCCATATGAAACTTTGTAATGCCAACATAATTGCATTACAGTTGTTTCGTCAATGTTAAAGCGCATTGTTTGATTCTCGAATGATATACAATCGGATTTGAGACTAGGGTAATGGGGTCTTATTGCAGATGGTCGAATTACTTCTACGATAAACGGTGGAGTTGCAGAAGCCCCCGTCTCTGTAATAAATTCCTCATTGTCATCGCTGTTCAGCTCTACTTCTATTTCGCTGTCCAGTGTAAACATCTCCTACGTCTGATTCTGTATCATTTACTGGTGGCTCATAATCTTCGTTGTTACTATCTTCAATTAATCACTAAATTCTTTATCAGACATTTCAGACAACCTTGCGATTTCTTCAGCCATAACTCTATATCGAAAACCATTAACCAGAACAAACACAAAATAAAGCAACATGCTTATATGGCCGGGCTCCGTAGCTCAGTGGTTAAGCATTCTGGCTACTGATCTAAGGGTCGATCGAGAGTTCGATTCTCGATCCCGGTGAGGTTTAAAAAAAAATTAAAAATGAGTAAGAAAAGTTCTGCAGAATGCTATCATTCGGAAGTGATGTAAAGCGTTGGATCCCATGTTGCTACAAAGTGTAGCATGTAAAAGATCCCTTGCTAGGGCTGCAACTCCTTAGTCTCGGCAAAATTCTAAGTAGGACTTTGATCAAGTGATCAAAGCAGTCGGTGTCTAAAGTACCTGGTTAGACCTTGTCCATTACAAACAAACAAAACAATATACTTATCTAAGTCCAGATATCATCTGGAGTTATATGGTGCAGCAACACTATTAGGACGAGTAGAAGGCATTCTTTTTTCCCATTTGAACTGATCATAATTTAACCGGATCACAACGTCGACTGGACCATACATGAGAGATGACTAGCACAAAAACAGTCAACGTTATCGTTAGGTTCGCACAGGCACGCAAACATACAAAAATCCGCGCAACACCATTCAAAATACACAGTGGTACCCAGGTACCATCTCCCGCCATGTACGTTGTATTATTTTTGCCGCCTCATAAGTATTTAACATTGACATTGTTTTTTGGAACAACTTGTATTTGGGTAGAATTGTTCGAACTGTAAAGCCCATGTCCCACTGTAAATATTGGTTTTATAATTTTTTTTATAATAACGTGGTGACGTCACGCCCCATCAAAATATTCTTAAGCCATGTCCCACTGTCAATATTTGGTCCAAAGTTTTTATAAAAACCAGATCAGCTGTTTGAAGTAACATTGAAAAGTGAGGTTAGATTGTAGTGTTTTGACTTAAATAGCCACCTCATTGGCAAGCCTTTGATTATACTGTTGCATTCCTTACTGCAATGAAAAAAGTTAAGTAAAGTATATATAGACTGGTTTTCATAATGGTCGATTAACGCACCAGTTTATTCAATAGACCACGTGGCAGTCATTCTCTCAATTTTTGTACAACTATAACGTAACCTCAACACAACAGCTTCCCAGGAAGTGGTGGCTAAGAATGAGGTTAAAAATGTTGAGCATGAACGTTTTAAAATGGAAGTTCGCGCGCCTTTTCAAATTTTCAGTAGGCTGGGTTTAGCCATCAACATTCAATGAAATACCTTATCTCACCAAAATTATAGAAATCGTTCTATTCCAAAAGTGTTTATAAAACTATTTTACTTGACGTCATCAAAATACAGACGCCGCGCCGTGAACGTAAATTTCAGTGACGTCATTTTTATAAAACTGTGGGCTGTCACACTATCAAAATTCTGTGAACACAACAAATATTTATATTACAATGCTCCATAAGGATTATCTGCTACCAAAGGAGTTGGAGTGGTTGAACATATATGTAATGGTGTATTAGTCAACAACGAATATTTATTTAATATATGACAAAAACTGTAACATTGATATGATTTGTATAATAATAACATATTAGGGATTATATATTTAAAAATTTGTAGTTCTAGCCTAAAAAAATTAATATAGCTTATACTATTAATGAAATGCAACAGCTGCAAGCATATCATTGCTTTAGATATTTCTATTAGACTATTCTATAGAATAACTAGGTATTCTATACACTGACTGAATCCATTAGTATAAAGTGAAAATAATATTCTATGTTTTACCTAGTTGATCTACGGATTAACTAATAATTTTATAAAATAAAAATCATTAACGACATTTCAGAAACTAATATTTACTAAAAGAAACAAACGAATAAACGAAGAACCAAATGCACAAGGTGTCCCGATTTAAGTAAACATGATTTAACCACAAATTCCTGTGCCTAAAAGACGGCGATGCCTTTCGTGAAGCCATTATTTTGATTCAAATTAAAAAATAATAATTTTACTGTTAACAAAATAATAGTACTTCGTATGCATTTACCTCCGTTATTTGTTTCTCTGCATATAGACAACTAAAATTTTTCAAAAATATATGACGCAGTTACCGCCAGCCTCGATACCGGTAGGTAAATGAGGTTACAAATAATACATACATACATACATAGCATGACGCAGTTACTTAGGTTTTATTCTCTGTTAAATGTATATATGTTAACAGATATCCAAAATTCTTATGTTACAAAAAATTACCAATGAATGTCTTTTTCTGAAAAACAATATTAAGAGTTATCGGCTTTGTCATTAAAGGGTAAGTAACTCTTGATTTGTGTTATGACGCTCATGTTTCGGCCATTAGTAGTCCATTGATAATAACCTATGTCATTTCACAATATGACGTATATCGAATATCATTCAAACCTGTTATTGCTATCAGCAAATTTATTTTTAAGAACTTTGAAGGAGAACAGTGGCTTAACTAAACATATTTGGATAGAGGTAAGTTGAATTAAATCTTCTTATTTTGGGCCAGGAGTATGTGGTTAATTCATGTCTACATATTTCGGGAATACTCTGTATATTTGACCAATACATTTCTTAAAGCACGTATTGCTAAAATGACACTTGGACTTGCTTTTTCTAGATGCACACTTATTTGAACCATATTTTGTGTTACACAAATATTTAACAAAACCTTGGCGATTGAAAAATGTTATTATAACGGTTGTTCATAAACAGTCGTCATCCCAGTTGCTTTGAAAAACAAAATGTTATGTCTTTGATTAATTCGTGCAACACATGAAACGTCATTGAGTACTGTCATAGCGCATTTTTGTTTCAATTTTAATAGACATACGTTTCTGAAGTCAAAACCTACTGGGATGACGACTGTTTATGAACACCCGTTATGTATACTATAGGTATAATACCTAAGTAAAGCAATGCCTTTGCCTGTTCTCTATCAGTTATTCGATACAATATCTAGCTAGAGTGTGGACGTCTCATTTACACTTTTACGAATCGGTTATTCTATAGAATAAATAGAAATTTTATATAATAACGAGTTATAGACTAATTGTAACATATAAATATAGAGGAAAATACTAAATTAGTGGAGAACACAATTTGTATCAAAAAGAAGGCAAGGTTATTGTGAAAGGTTAAGAAAAATAGTATGTGTTCGTCTAAGAAAATTGAAATTCGTACTACCTACAATTAATAACAAATTGTTGATATTATGTTAAATTGTATTTTCCAATTAATTCCATTTAATTAAAAATGTCTCCATTTAGTTCTACTTTCTGTTCTGCTTAAATATGGAAACCTTGCATTTGAAGGTGTTTTCTCACGTTTTCTAATCTAAATGCATTTGATAACCATAACCTCAAATGTACACCTCGTTTAAGCACAACAAAGTAATTTTATAGCTATTGAGGATAACTCATAACCAACCTTCATGTAAAAAAGATGTGAACAGAGTATATGCAACGTTTACAAGAAATTTGACAAATGTACTTCTTATTTAACAACAAATTATCTGCAGCAGTACCTATCTTTAGAATTAAGAAATCAGACATAATGTTTTGATAAAAATTAAATATGAAAAGGGCATACTGTACAATAAAAACCAAATCGTCAAGTCTTAATCAACCAATTGTTTTCGAGTTATGGGCGTCTTTTGTACCATGTTTCAGTAAAAGCCCCTCCCGCAATACAACTGCTCCTTAAACATAGTATAGTAAAACATATTATATTTTTCCTTTATTTACACTTTTAGGCAAATTGCATCTATTTGAATTGAACTACCTATTAGAACTATCTAAATAAACGTGAAGTAACAATTCTTTCAAGAAAATTGTTTTGAAAATACCTATATGATTCTCCGCAAAATATTGGAAACATTATCGTTTATTGGCGTAAGTAATTTTGTAATACTAATATGACAGACGACATTATGACCAATGTAAAGGATATTGCGATACGGAAAAGCACATATTCTGAATAAAATAAAATTATTTAAGTTAATGAAACAGAGCCCTGCGGGCTCATGACAAAAACATTTTTACTTGGTTTTTATCATAAACTATATGCTGATTAAATATTTGACATTTTTCCATGCCATGATCTATTACGATTACTCATTATATAATCCATTATTAAATATTAGCAACCACTGGAGTATAAGATCTCTTATTTTATTGCAAGCAAATATAGGTCTTATCATTACTATTTACACATTTATTTACTATTATTTATCAATATTGCACAGCAAAACACCTACTCCTCGCAGCGCATTGACTTTTTTATTCACAAAAGAATTCTTCCACAGTTTCTGTACACGTATCGCAATGCACTGCACAGCACCATTCGAATTTACAGTTGCAGTTCCATGTGATCTGCCGCTTCTGCTTGCGTACTCGATAACCGCATTTTCTACACAGGTTCCGGCAACTTCTTTTTTCTAGCAGACTAGCAGTTTCCAGTCGCGATCGCGAGCATGCTCTGCCTTTTGTTCCTGGCCATCCTGTAAAAGATGTATTAGTATTAGCTTGATAAAACTCTTAAAATTCTCAGATATGCTACCAATTTGGATTTTTTTATTTAGAGCCAATTATAGTAACAGTAAATTCAATGGAATTTTAAAAACATGATGTAACAAAACATAACAAAACGTAACTTACATTTATACGCCATATTAATCAAAGTGACACATAATTAATAGCATTATGCTTTGTTTCAATTCAATATTTTCAGGTTTTATGTGCATCGCTGTTCTTATTGTTTTTAAGGCTGGGGATTGAAACAGAAAATTCACCAATCGTCCCTATCTCTTTATCGTGTTGCACGGTGTTGGTATCTATATTAATATAGACACACTCGAATTTTCCAATGTAAAACTTCTACCTCAGCTATTCAACTTATGCAAGGGTTTGTTTCTCTGCTGAGCAGGTGTGCTCGCTCTAAGCAGGTGTGGGTCAAAAACACGGACAAATGTTTTTGCCGGTGCAGATAATTTTAAGATTGGCCTTTGTATGTATGTATTAAGGAGGGCATACACGATACGGTTTACCTGAAGACAGGCCTTCCGGCTTGCAGTCCGGAAGCTCAAACCTGTACCTTGGGCGCAGGGCATACACATTACGTTTTCTCACAAAATAATCTTATGTTAATAAGATTGGCAGTTGCATTACTACCAGATAATTGAACAAACCACTGCAGAATATGATATGCTACTGAATAAAATCACACTGCCATCAGGATAACTCTCGGCCTGTACCCACAAGTTGCACATACATGTTCCGACTTGTATGTTGTATGTTGTGATAAACAAAGCCGGCAAGCAAAAGTTCAAGTGTTAACAGCTTTTCGGGAGGCCGAGAGTTCCGGGCACGCCTTATGGCCGATAACAATACAGTTTGAGTTCTGGATTGCCTGCCTTGCGACTTGCATATACAGTGACCGCCAAAAAGTCGGCCTAATATGGGAAAGCAATTTACTTTTGATTTTTCAAAAAAACTACGTCAATACTTTTTGCTTATCTAAAAACCTATTTAGCCCTTATCATATGTACCGAGTGATTTTTACTTATTTAGAAAATGGAGTTTTTCAAAATTGTCAAAATGCAAAAAGTGTCATTTTTCGGAAATTAATATTTCAATGAAATTTTTTTAGAGTGTGTTATTTTTAGCTAACTGAACAATCTCAGGCCAGAAAACACCTAAGGTTTTTAACTTTAGTTAATTATTAATTTTTGAAATTTTTAAATATTTTTTAAAATTTCACATACCAAAACTTAATATTCAAATTCAATTTTTTTATGTGAAAACTTTAAAGATTTATAATTGGAAAAAATATAAAATGTTAATTACTTCTTTAGATTTTTTATCATTTACCGAAAAGTAGTATGATTGCATAATTTTTCCGTTTTTTATGCAAGGCGCTTTTTAGGAGAAATATTTTTCAATTCTAATTAATATCTATTTAAATTGCTTCTAGAAACTCTAATCTGGCCCGGTTAATGAATTACTGTTACAACAATCTTGTAAATGTTCTCTTACAGTTGTTTAAATGAGATTTTTCTTTATCCAATTTACATGTTCTAAAAAATACTACTTTTCGTTAAATAATAAAAAATGTATAGAGGTAATTAACATTTTATATTATTTTTGGAAAAATGTATCCTTAAAGGGATGAAGAGGTGTAAACTGTGTTTTTACGAATTTCTCAATATCTCTCAGACCCGGTAAGATATCGACTTGGCGTTTGCTTGCATAAGTATCAAATGCAAATGTCTAAAAACGCATTTCGGGATTCTGCCCTAACCAATCCTTAAAGTGCGAATCTGCATTCGCGGTAAGCTATAAAACCCCTTGTATCTGCTGTGTTAGTTGAGTTAGAGCATTCTTTTTTGGCATATAGGTGTGTTTTTCAAGTCTCTTAGAACAAAATGGGAGGATTTCTGAAATTTCACCCCCAAGTGGTGGAAACGGGTATCCTGCTATAATATATGAATACAACATTGAACAAGTATATTATTTTTGATTTTATCTCATTGTTATACTAAAACTATAGTTTTATCAATCTATACAAGGGGAACGAGAATTACATACACATTTCCAAGGGGTTACGTGAAGTATAACAGAGTTAAGAACATGTTTTAAGGATATTTTCCTTTTTGCCTACAATATTCTTTTGCAGCCTTTGATGGTTTAGCATATTGAGTAAGGGCTGAGGGGGCAGTCCAGAATTCGTTTAAGATTTAAAAGAAAAAACAAACATTTGTAGTCCGTACGAAGAAGGAGCATCTTTCTAGTCTGTAGTAAATTAAGCAAGAAAGTACATATTACGTAAAAAATTAATCTGTTACATTATTATCGGCACCCCGACACTGTAACGGTATAAGGGGTTACAGATTATGTATGTATGTATGTATGTAATTGTACGTGAAGATATAAACTACAACTCAATTTTTAAAAAAGTTTTTGGTAGCGGGAATTGAACACGGGTCTCCTGAGCGAGAGTCAAGTATCCTAGCAAATACACTATACGGGGTTATAATTTCTCTCCTTCAACCAGCTATATACTGCACAGATGCATGATATTTAAGCCAAAATGCACTTATTTTAATGGCTGAATTTTTATCAGCAATAATGTATTAAGGGCTTTGATTTTGCCGGTAAAAATGTTTTACGAAAGTTTCTTCTTTTGGCAATGTCACAATACAAACTACACTTGATAGGCGAGGGAATTTGTCAAAGTTATTTTGTCGAGGGCATATTCACATATGAATTATAATTTGAATTGTGAGCCAAAAGACAAAGACATATACAGAAGTTGTATACATTAACTAATGCTCTGTAATAAGTCCTAACTTCACTCAGTCATTAAGTCGTTCAATTGGCAAGCATGAATGAAGTGGGAGTGCATTCAAGCGTCGAACAACGCATTATTAGTAAATTTCTTATCAACGAAGATATCAAACCATAAGAAATTTGTGTAAGAGTTAAGAGACAGTTTGGTGCGCAATCACTATCAGAGATAAACGTTTAGAAAAGGAGTAAAGCGTTTAAAGATGGCTACAAAGGTGCGGAGAATGACCGCATTCTTCGCCGTCCAAAATGCACTTATTTGAAACGATCTTCGACTAACTGTGAAGGATATTCCTTCTGCATTAAATATCAGTAGGGGTAACTTGAAAAAACGCGAACGTGTCTTACAGAATAATGCTTGACCCCATTTCGCTATTCACACGCCAAATACGATTCAAAAATTGAAATGAACCATGCTATCCCATTTATCATACATTTCGGACCTTACTGCATCAGTTTTTTTATTTGTTTGGACCCTTAAAAGAGTTTCTAGGAGAAAAATACCTCGTTGTAATGAAGAAGTCATCGAAATTGTTCGAGAACGGGTGTGACAGCAGCCAAAAGAAATTTTTTCTCGTGCAATACAGAAACTTCCGAAAAGATGGCACCAATTTATTAAAAAAGAGGGAGAGTGAGCAGAAAAATTGCATGATATACATTAGTATCCTTGTGTTTGTTTTTGAATAAATATTAAATTATAATTTATATTTGAACGCTCTCCATATAAATACACATTTTTGTTTCAACTATTTCTAGACAAAATATTAAATAAATTATGAAATAATCAATTTTCCCAATGAAAATTTTATTTGCATTTTTCTCGAAAATTTATTTATGCAACTTCGTAAAAAAAATGTACCACAATACTCAAAACGATGTGCTCTTCCACTTCCTCGAACAAAAAATAGGAGTTATCATTAAAAATGAATGCCTCCGTTGACCATGCTGGCGTACGCCACTGTACATAGTATTTCAAAATATATTTCAGGTATTCCCGATTTTTTTACCACACTGTATAATATTTTTATAAGAGACTCTGTGAGTTTGTGACAATGTAAAGTAAATTGGTTCCCAACAACTCTATAATATAACTGTTATAAAAGTAAGAGAAACGTCTATTTCAGTGACAGGTTTTGGTAGTAATGGCTTTTAAGGCGGTTGCAAAAAAACATTCTTTTTCAACCTGAATTTATTTAGGAATCACTTAGTATCAAAAAGTAACCGTCAGGTCTTAAATGAAAGATCAAAAATCGTATCTTCCTGTAAGCTATTTTACAGTTTCTGTTTTCTATTTTTTACAAGTAAATTTTACTGTTGAGTGGCAGAAATACAAATGAAAAATGCCTACAAAAGCGTCGATATTTTAAACACAATTTTACAGCGCATGCGAATCTTTTACCATTTATAAAATAGCTTACGATAATCAGCCAACATTTGTCATTAAAATGAAGTCTTGTTTAACTTCCTACGACACGTGTGAATCGATAAGTGATTCCTATGTATCAATCTGTCATTATTTCAACATAAGCCAAACTTCAACTTCACAGGAATGTTAAATTCATCTTGTACCATATATGACAATATTTTTTAAATGATGGCTAAAGAATTATCGTTACTAGCTCTTGAAAATGTTTTTTTTTGAAATTTTGACTTAATATAATGACATATTGTTGTCGTTTTCAATGTAAAACTGATGTATATATTCGGACTAGTTGCAATATGAAATTTCATGTTGAAACTACCTGCAATATAAAAATTTAGAACAACTTTGTAGATTTAAGTAAATTTATTTACTATAACTCAAAATTAGAGAAAATCTTGTATACAACACGTTCCAAAAAAATTAGTGTTTTTTCACACACAACGTGTTGCCAAACTCGTTAGCGCTCGTAGCGCAAACTTCACGTCTAGTGTGAAAAACACTTTCATTTTGCAACTTGATCCATAAATAGCTATTTTGTAATTCAAATAAATTAGTTACTTTCAACGAAAACTGTAGCATAGTAAATTTAAAATGCGTCTTTGATTAATCCGCTAGGCTGCAGTTTAGCCATCTAATGAGGTTGTCGTCTATTTCTATAGTAAAACAACTCTTTTTACAGTGTCGTCAATGGCCAAGAGAGCGCATTTAAAAAATGTTGATAAACAGTAAATACCTACTGAGCAAGAAGTTAGTCTCTCAATATTTTCCATATGTAAAAAAATCAACGTTGTACGATAAGATATAATATATTTTTATCTACTAGAAACATGATATTGTACATTTTCGTCATAGAAACAAAATATGAAAAGCTACTCATAACTCCCAAGGAACTTGTCAAATTATTTCTCCCCCAAACTCATGGTAACAATGCAACTACAATTAACGTCTTAGCAACCATACAATGAGGCAATCACTGATGTGACTTACATATTCTAATTTTAAATGTCATGACATTTTGAAATTTCATACTATTTTTACGAATATGCTAGTAGATAAAGTATTGGATGCACCACGGGAGATATTCATGTTCTTTACCTTCGGTTGACTTACAGACCTCGGGCCAGAGGTCCTCGGTCTGTAACACATGCTAACCTCAGGGAAAAAACATATTCATATCTCCCTTAATGCATAAATATCTATTATCAATATATTCTTCAATGTGTGGGGGGCAACTGAAATTAAGATTTTAAGTATCAGTAATTAACGCGAATCAAAAAGTAACCTGCGCACGTAACAACATAATACATTACTGCATTTTTAATATTTATTGTGATTTAGATAATTTATTGATACTTAACATTTTCTTAATTTCGAATTAATATTTTTCTTGCCAATGTAATTATGCAACCTCATAATGCTATCACGTAATAATGTATAGAAACATAATTTCTACTGGCGCATCTAGTATTAAGTTTTATTTAAAAAATGTATATATATATATTCACTATTGTGATATAGATCAATGATAAAGGTAACTATTTGAAAAGTAAATCGACGTGTTGAGCATTTTAGTTAACAAGACCGCGGTCTATGACTGCTTAAGATTTAACATTTTTTCTATGCTATAAATATTCGGAACTGTAATTTAGTACATTATCATTATTATCAATTAAAAAATACTCTTTTCATTCAGGAACCTTCTCGCAAAATATTGCTATCTCTTTTTCTTTGTTCACTTTAAAAATAACAGCGCTATGACAAAATTTTAAAACAAGCATGGAAAAGGGGCCAAAAGCTTAGCATAAAGATAATTTTCCAGTTTAGCACAAACTTATCACGGCTCACAATTTCAGTATATTTTGAGACTGTCACGCAAAATATTTTTATAAAAATTGCTGGAATAGAATGATTTCTATAGTCTTTACAAAAACAGGCATTTCTCTGGATATTGATGGCCTGCCCGACCTAATGGGGTTTATCACGATGTGGAAAACTGTCGTTTAAAAAACACCTAACTTTATTTTTGGCGAGCAACTGGCGTTGGACGGGTGTATCATGATCATGACTATCGTGTAATTTTAATTTCAGTTTAATAATAATAATAATAATAAAGGGTCTTTATTTTCCAACATACGTTAATATGTACATAATTAAGGAGAATAAACGCAATATGTGTAGTTGGAAAAGCGCCGAAGATCAGATAGCACTTCCACAAGGAACATGCTCCTGTTTTCCATCTTAAGCGCTAGACTTTTACATATTTACAAATAAACAGTGTACGACATAAAAAGAAAAAAAATGCTGTTTTCACAGTAACAAGTTGGATAGATTCAGTAGTTAGTAGTACTACGAATAGTTTAGTTTGGCATCCCTTGGTCAGTAAGAAATTTTAAAGGTTTATAAGATATTTTTTGTAATTGTATTTAAACGCAGATAATGATTTTTTTTTTATTTGAGAGGGTATCGAGTTGTAAATTTTCGTGATTTGGTATGAGAACGATCGCTTAAACAATTCTGTTCGATGGGGAGGCGGAGTAAGCGTTCCTTTGTAACGTATATTTATATTATGTACGTCTGCTCGAAATGAGATTTTGTTATTTAGATATTTTGGAGCTTTATGGGTAATAATTTTATGAAATAAGCAAGCTGAATGTAGCAAACGCCTCTTAGACATATTTAGCCACTCGATCTCAGATAGTTTATGTGAGACATGATGTCTACGTCTTATCCCAAAAATTAATCGTAGACACGAGTTTTGAACTACCTGAATTCTGCGCGCATCTTCGGCATCTATGCACGGGCCATATACAGTATCAGCAAAGTTAAATTTGGACAGCACTAAAGACTCGCAGAGCATAATTTTAACTTTTCGATTAAGAAAATGCCTGTTGTTATATATCATTTTTAGATTTGTGTATGCCAGTCGGATGCAATTACTAATGTGAGGCTTAAATTTTAAAGAAGTAAGTATCAAAAATTAGTCCTAAATTCTTGGTTTTTTCAACAGGAGCTATATTATGACCATCTACTTTTATCTGTAGTCTATTTGCAAGTTCAGATCTGACATTAGGTTGTCCAAATAACAAAACTGAGGTTTTAGAAGCGTTAATATTTAGAGAATGTAATTTACATTTCTCGATTAAAGTATTGATATCTCGGTTAATTTTGTTAACTGCATCTGCATAGTTATGTGGGTAGAAAGAGTAGTACAGCTGTGTATCGTCGGCATAACAGTGCATATTACAATGTACAACAAACCTCCAAAAGTGGGAGGTATAAAGAGTATATAACAAGGGACTTATTATTGATCCCTGCGGAACCCCCGAAGACACACCGACAGGGACGGACATTTTATCATCAATTTTTACTCTTTGGGTCCTTCTTGTTAGATAACACTGAAAAAAGTCAATAGCTTTGCTACCTAGACCAATAGCTTGTAATATTGCTAAGAGTATTTCATGGTTTATTGTATCGAATGCTTTTGTAAAATCGATAAGAACAAGTACTGTAGCCTTTTTATTGTCTGTCTCTTTCAGTATGTCATCAGATATATTTAACAACGCCGTCTCACAGCTGTGTAATGGACGAAATCCTGATTGTGTTTCAGGTAGTATATTATACCTTGTAACATGCTCACGAAGCTGGGATTCTACCACCCTTTCCAGCACCTTTGATAACGTAGGCAGGATGCTTATAGGCCGCAGGTCCTTGAATTCGACGGTGTTAGTATTTTTGGGAATAGGCAAAATAAGAGCTTGTTTCCAAGCCTCCGGAAAAGTACCATTTTCTAAACAAAAATTTATAATATGGGTTACGCGAGGCAAAATATAAGGACAACACATTAACACTAGCTTAATATTGAGATCATCATAACCCTGAGCTGTAGTTTTAATTCCATAGAGAATTTTTTGAACATCAAATGTAGAGACAGTTTTGAAATGAAAGGTCTCTATTTCTGAATTTTTCATATTTTTATAATAATCTACAGTTGTTTGATTTGCTGGCACATGAGGTATACTGCTTACATAATAATCGTTAAGACTATCAACATTATCCTTTAAATAATCAGGAATAGGGCTTTTAGTTTTCTTAAGGTTTAATAACTCCAAATCCCGCCATATTTTATTCACCCCGTTTACTCTAAGTATGTGTTTAAAGTACGCCCTCTTTTCATTTCTAAATGCAAGTGTTGTATAGTTTCTCAATTGTTTATAATAGTTATGATGCACTGCACTTTTGTTCGTTTCCACCTACTGCGAGCCTTATTCCTAAGCGAAATGAGTAAACGCAAATTATCAGTTATGTATTGTTTGAGGCTTTCGCGGTTACTCGAATTATTCTCCTTAGCATGGAATTTCGGCTTAGACCGCGTAGTATTTGTATATGAACACCCAGCATTTTCTGGCTTAATGTGCCTTGCACCTTGTGAAGTCGAGCAAAAACCCGAGCGATGGCCATGCTCTTTGGTGGCTCGTGTTGTTTGAGTATCTTGAGAACGAGGATACTTAGGCAGATTTGGCCGTTTTGCTGTTTGTGCATCCATATTTACTAACGTTTCGCAAGACCTTGCAGCTTGCATCATCAGAGTGAAAGTCGCACTAAGAACCGAAGGTCGGTGTGTAGCTATTTATAGTCCTCTGTGCCAGGCGCGCGGAGTGGCGTAACGCTGGTTGGTCATCCGAGTGCAACGTAATCCGTGGGGCGTGGCCGTATGACGCAGAGTGGTTGTAATGCTTTAGATCGTGTATCACAGGGGTCCACGTTTTACTAAGCTTAAAGCCATCTTCCCTGTTGATATTATTTGGATGTTTTTCTATTTCTATGGCTTCACGTATCACTCGCGGGAAGTAATGAGGTATTCTGGCAAGTACTCTGGCATGCTCAAATTCTAAAGTGTGCCCATTTGTAAATGTATGCTCAGCTACGGCTGATTTTGTGATGCGTTTGTGTTTGCAATCGCCTTTATGTTCTTGGAGTCTTAGATCAACGGAACGACCAGTCTGTCCAATGTAACTCGAGCCGCAAGAACAAGGAATGCGATATACGCCAGCGGTTTTTAAACTTGGAATCTTGTCTTTTACCGATCTGAAGCCGTTACCCAAAGTTTCCTTGCTCGTGAACACAGTTTTGATGTTGCATCGTTGCAGGACACGTCCTATCTTATCAGTTGAGCCTTTAACGTAAGGTAGAAATGCTAAGCCTTCCAGAGGTGGAGATTCTTCTTTAGCCTTTTTAGTCATAGTCTTGTCTAGTGCTTTTCGTATGGCGGTAGTTGTGTATCCGTTCCTTTGTAAAGAGTCAAACAGATGTAGCTTTTCTCTCTCTAGATTTTCCTCGTCTGAGATACGAACGGCTCTTGTCGCCAGAGTCTGGAGAACTGTTATCAGTTAGCCATGGTGAAAAGTTCTTTGTAATTTTAATAGTTTTAAGAGGTGCATGAATATTTATAAGATTTAATAAGTTTTCGTTCAAAAACTTTAACTTGCCATTAATATTATTAATGTTGTATATTATTTCAAAGTTAATTAAAGTAAGATCGGCATGGAATTGATTTTGATCAAAATTTCTAAAATTTCTTATTGTTTTATACACAGGTTTGATTGCATTGCTCTTAATATTTAACTCACAGTAAGTTAATTCGTGATCAGACAAATGGTCAAGAGAGATTACATTTACATTTCTTACAATATTATCAGTATTTGAAGTTATTATAAGATCAATCAGTGTTGCCGAATTAGGAGTAAGACGAGTAGGTGAGTTCACAATTTGTATTAGGTTAAAAGCTTCGAGCATTGAGTTAAGTTTTTGAAAAGCAGGCGAGTTAATTTTATGTAACAATATTATGTAACAATTACAGGGACATAAGCTAACGAACAAACCGACATATTATAGTTATTTAGTACTATACAAGTGGGATAACAGCATCATTAATATACGTGTGCGTAAGTTACAAACGAGTGCGTAGCACGAGTTATGTAAGCACACAAGTATATTAATGATGCATTAAGAGAAATGTCAGATGTCATTTTCAAAAATATTTTAGTAGGCAAATGTCATTATGTCATTCATTTGACACTATTTCAGTTACGTAATGAAGTCATTACACAACTCAGTTGCGTAATGAAACCAACACATAACTGAGTGGTGTAATGAGCTTCATTACCTAACTGAAATAGTATCAAATGAGTGACGTAATGCGTTACTTGTCCCACTGGAGTAGATAAATAAAATTACACCAGGACAAACCCACCACATACTTTGTCGTGATAAATATATCAGTTTTTATTTCCTATGTCAGTTGGCTTTTCTAATCGTCTCTTTCCATTGCATCTGATCTATTGAACTTCTTAAATTCTCTTCTACTCCCCTGGCTTTTATTTATAAAGTATTCGGGAATCAAAATTTCTGAGCGATGATGCTGTTATAGTTCAGAAATGTGATAAAGATTCCGAGTTTTTCAATAATGGCACTGCTATGCTTAAACATTGGTGAAATAGCTTTTTAAGGCTCAAGGCAATTATGTTGAAAAGTATTCTAATTTTCTATGTTGCGAACAATAGATATTGTACATCATTCGTCCTTTTTATAATTTTTTTTATCAAAATGTTACGAGCAGTGGAAAATTGGCTTAAGCCATCTTTTTAATCGCCAAAATTCTTGAAACACAC
>CALNHX010013499.1:0-16088 GCA_940337035.1 Agriotes lineatus
GTGCCCAACGAGTTAATTTGGAATTTGGTTCTTTTAAATTTTTGAGCCAAACAAGCGGTCTATGATCGGTATACAATTTAAATTTTACTCCATACAGATATGGACGAAATTGTTTGGTTGCCCAAACTATGGCTAGGAGTTCTCGTTCAATTGTAGTATAATTTTGTTCTGCATTATTAAGGGTTCTGGAGGCATAACAGGTGGGTTTACCATCTTGGGATAATACCGCGCCTATCGCAAATTTAGATGCATCGGTAGTCAGTTCGAAAGGTTTTTCAAAATCAGGATATTGAAGTACTGGTTCATTCATTAAAATTTGTTTGCAATACTCAAAGTTCTTCAAAAATTCAGGGGTGTGTACAATTTTATTTTCTTTCTTTAAACATACAGTTAAAAATTTAGTTATTTTGGCAAAATTTTTGATAAATGTTCTTTAATAGACTATTTGGTTAAAAATGATTTTATTTCGATTTTTAAGTGCTGGAAATTTTGATTGTTGAATTTTTAAATGAATCTGATTTTATTCCTACTTTAGAAGGAGCTATATAATCTAAATATTTTACAAATTTATGTTTGAATTACTAAACCTTATGAGTTGACTTTTCGTCAGTTTTGAAATTATATGTGCATTGATTTTAGTCTTAAATTGTTTTTTTAAATTGTTATTTAAAATAATTATCCAAGATACTTTTAATGTTTGGAGTTTTTATATTAAAGTTGTTAAAAAATTGTTATTTAAATTAATTATCTAAAATACTTTTATTGTTTGGAGTTTTTTAGTTACATTTTTTTTATGCTGATAAATTTTACGAAAAGTTCTGTACACAGGGTTAACTGTAGGTTTTGTTGAGAAAAATAAAAATCTTAATTTTTAGGTTTGGAAAAGTTACATTAGTTTCATTTTTTTTTGTTTAGTTTTTACGGGTTATAATAAAATGGTATCGTAGCTCTTTCTGTCTGAATATGCATCCATTTATAATCTATTCGTGCGGATAATTTTGAAAATAAGTCGGATCCAATAAGTCCTATATAGTCTGGGTTAAAATTATATAAATAACATGTATGTGTTCCGTTTTCATAAAAAAGACTGGGATTGGTAAATCTGCAATTAAGTTATGTTGAGAAATTCCATGAGATGTAACTATCTCAAATTCTGTTTCATAAATATAATTTGGAAAATGTTGTTGTACAAATTCTGGAGAAATTATTGTTTGTGAGCTACCTGTATCAATTAAAAGTTTATCGCCAGTGGCGGGAATTATAATATAAGGAAGATCTGATTTTGAATTTATATTAAAAGTTAAAATATGCTTTTCCGAGGCTCTTAGTGAAAATTTACTGTATCGTTTGGATCTGGAAATTCATAATAATCTGATGTAATGTCCAAGTCTTGGGGTTCATTTTGAAAATATAGGTCTGATTGTTTGTATTCTGGATTTTCTTGAGAATTTTCGAATAAATTTTCAGTGAAATTTTTATTTTCTTCAGGAGAGTTTTTGAATAAATTTTCTGTTAGATTTTCATGATCAACAGGGGAATTTTCTTGTTGAACATTACTGTGATAAAATAGTTGATTAAAATTTCTATTAACGTTTTGAGAGTTTGCTCGATATTTATTAGGAAAATTTGATTGTTGAGTAGCTGGTCTTTTTATAGTGCTAAAGTCCATAGGTTCTGGTTTATGTGTTGGTGAAAAATTTGGTTTTGGTGCAAATGCATTAAAGCTTGATTTTTGAGTTATTCTAGAATTATTAGGATTATTAAAATTTGTTGGACTTTTAAAATAGTTGGGATTTTGATTAAAGTTACTTCGATTTTGTTGAAATGGTCTTTGCATAAAATTTGGGTTATTAAATTTAGGTTCATATGAATTTCGTGTTTGAATATTGGAAGTTAAATTTGGTTTGTTTAATTTTTGACTTTGAAAATTATTTTGATTTTGAGAATATCTGATATCAATTTCTTCTTTTACTATGCTTAAGGCTTGTTCTAGTGAAGTTGGGTTTCTACTTCTTACGAAGCTTCCTAAATTTTCATTTAGTCCACTTGTAAAAGTGCGAAGTGCTAAATCTTTGTTAGCCTTTAATTTATAAGTGATAATATCTTTTGATTCTTGACTCAGAGAAACTTTTGAATTATAAATAGCTAAATGAGTTCTAACTTTATTGAAAAATTCTATGGGAGAGTCAGAGTCTTTATTCTGTTTTAATTTGGTTAAATCAATTAAAAGATTCAATTCTGACCTTTGGTCGCCAAAATTTTCAATTAAGACATTTTTTAAGTCTTTCCAAGTATCATACTCGTAACCTGTGATTACTTCTAACGCTTGACCTTTTAATTTATTCCTTATCGAATTTAAAATTACTTGGTTGATATAATCGTTTAAATTTTCTGTACAAAATTTAGTTGCAATGATTTCTGCGGATCTGATAAATTCCGAAAGAGTGGCTTGATTACCATCGTATGTGGGAATTTCATTTAGTAAAGCTACATTAAAATGTGAGGGAAACAATGATGCGTTTTGTTCAACCATATTTGGGTTGCTAATGTTGTTACAATTATTTAAAAATAAAATTCTAGGGATAGAATTCCTTGGTGAGCGTGATCTATCTCGTGACATAAAATTTTTACAATTGTTTCAAAATATAATTATAAGTGTTTTACGTAATGATTCAAGATTTCCTTTAACATAAAAATTTTGTTGACAAAAATTAATTTTACTTTATTTATTTCACTTGATTTTTAATTTTTATTTATGTTAGTAAACAGTTTAATGACTAGGGGATGTTTAACAGGGTAGGAGCCCTACGCGCAAGAACGCAAGCACAAATGCAAATTAAGCACACCTAGTATGTGCAGCAATTGGTCTGGCTTACTACGTTCTGCCTGAATTTATAAATAAATATTGAAAACTATGTTAGTATAATTTTTTAAACTTTATATTAGTTAACTTTGTTGTTTTAGGCGAACGCTTTAATAATTATCACTTTTGAAAATTATATTACGTTACTTTGTTGCCTTGAAATTTTTACTTTGTTGTTTAGGCGAACGCTTTAATAATTATTTTTGAAAATTATATTACGTTACTTTGTTGCCTTTAAAATTAATTATTTTGCTTTTTCTTTAAAACTTTGAAAATTATTACTTAGGCGAACGCTTTAATAGTCGTTACTTTGTTGCCTTTAAAATATACCTTTGCTTTTTCTCTAAAGCTTGAAAATTATTATAAAAATATGCACTTACATTGTGCGTTAAAATTGACGAACGGCGTGCGATCAAGCTACGTCCTGTTGTCTTCAAAAAGGATGCGTCGATCCTGTTGATGTCGGCTGGCCTGCACAGAGGTCCTGAAGTCCGACTTGGATAGTCCAGCTTTGCGCTAGAGCGTTATCCAAAAGTTGTCCTGGGGTCGTCGTTGTTGACGTTGCCAATACCAGAGACTGATCCCAATGATCAAGAGTGGTCCCAATGACCAGATGGTTCCAATAACCACGGAGGAGCAGGAGCTGGGTCGACGGGCGCTTCTCACGATCGGGCGATGTTTGTCCCTGTTGGAGATGTCCGAAGATCCGCTGGGTGGTAGGTTTCGATTTGTGGCAAAGAGCTGAACCTCAAGGAAAGTTGCTGGTCGACTCGATGTTTGTAGTTTTCCAGGTTTTCCTCCACAAATCCGAACGACTGCGCCAGTTTTATTAAAAGGCCGCCGAAACGACTTTTTAAAAAACGTTTATTTTTATTTTACAATGAAATATAACATTGGAAGCACACAGCTAGCCGCCGGACAATTTCTTACATCTAGCTATGATACGAACACAATGGAACTTATCGACTGACTGGAGCTTAACTTAGAGGTGCAAGCTACTAGTATATATACTATGCCTAATCAGCTAAGATAAGCGTTATCTCTAAAAGGGAGCGTGAGACAGGAAGCCACGTGCGTTCAAGGTTGCAGACTTGCAATTCATTATAAACGAAGCTATTATTGTTCAAGGTTGCAAGCTTGCAGTTTTACACAGGAGACCATTGTCTATTCATAATATAACAAGTTAGCGTTATAAAAATAATTCATCTAACATAAATTTTAAATGAGTACTCACACTTAAGTCACAATTGGCCACTTGACAAACATTTCCTCAAACTAGTGTAAGAATGTAATCCTTGAAAGTCTTTTCAAAGCAGAGGGATGTATTACATACTTTTTCTTCTCAGAAACACGCGTGTTAAAGCTGTCAGTATTTCTCACAGATTTTGTTCTCGATGTTCATTCGCCACGATTAGGAGCTTGAGAGCTGGTTGTGAGTGCAATACTAATACAGGAAACGACCCTTTTCATTTCATATTTTCTTCATTTCCCATCCATATTCGTTGAAAAGCCCGTGACAGAAATTACAAGGTTTAGAATAGCGCAAACTGCGAGAGTCTTATAAATAGATTGCCTCTCATAAAAAATTTAGATGTTTTGCCGATGTATAAGAAATAGTATACCGTTTTCCTTAAATGAAAAAACATCATTTCCAACATCAACTTACATCGAATGTTAGCTAATTTCGAACAACAGAATTTCCGTTGTGCTTCACATAAAGAAGGGATTTGTCGGTAACAGATGTGGAAAACGATGCTACAACCGCACAAGAAGAGGAGCTAATTGACTTGAGCATGAAAGAGTCGTTAGTTCTCAAGCGTTTTCAGCTTTTATGCGAGCTCGTTAATTTGGTTGACAAATAGTTACATCCTCGAAGTCCCTATAAGTTAGATTTATATTTAAATTTCACTGAAAACGACCTCAGTGTGCTAATTTAATTAGCGTCTAATTAAATTTTATGTGTTCAGATATTCTTACATAACTAATTTCAGTTCAGTTGTGATTACTTACCTTAACGGAAAATTTACTCATTGAAAGTCAATTTTATTCAAAACAATTTAGGCACACACCTAAAACACTTAGCATATTTACTTTGTTAAGGCAGACTATTTGTTCCCCCCTGAATTTGATTAAAATTGAACAAATACATACTTCTGAGTGCCTCACCGATAACAGTAGCGCTACATGATATAACTCATACATATTACTAATTAATAAATTCAGTCGTTCAATTTAGATGCTTTACGAATGATTTTATAGTGAGAGCATTTCTTATTGGATTGCCTTTCCAGTTCCCTGAAATATTTTAATTTATAAACTATCACTATTGCAACAAGATGAAGGCTTTATTGAGATATTATTTAGATAATCATAACTATGTTTATCACCCTATATATTTTAAATTATACAGAATCTACAAGTCAAATTACATACACGTTTTTATTTTTTCAAACCAAAGAATATTTTTTTCAAATTTTATTTTTACCACAGGAGACCGTGATTTGAAAAATCTGTTCTAATTAACTTTATCAACTCATAATAATAGCTATTTTATCAATAAAGTCAATAACAAACCCCTAATAAAAGAATACATTTGCTAAACCCGTTTTAAGAAAAGGTCACTTTTTTAAATGGCACCTACTAAGGGCCTTCTTGCTATTAGAGAGAAAATTTAATTACCAATCTAACGGTATACATCATGTACTACTTTATCTTTATCTAAAATTGAAAAAAATTAATGTTTTTGTGTAATATCTAAGCAAATTTGGCAACATTGTTGTATGTAATTTGAGTCATAGATTGCAAAAAACATAAAATATATAGGGTAATCCATGTAAATCATCAAAGTTCACATTATTTCCGGTGTAACCGGAAATCGGCCATTTTGATTACATTTGTGTCTCAATCCGAAATTATGTATATTGCCTTTGTAACAAGTTTCATTCAAATCCGTTGATAAGTAAAGGAGAAGCCCTGGTTTCATTGTAACCTGGTATACATGTTATTTTACGGAATGCAATGGTGATCAGGTCATCTCTAGAAACATAGGAGCCTCTGCCTTACCCCACCACCGCTCAAAACGTCGAGTAAAGTGGTACTTTAGCCCGTAGCAACCATTACAGCATAGCAACGGAGACTCATCTTACTTTTGGCGATACTGAAGTGTATTGTTGGTGACAGTGCCAGTCTATGTGATATTCGAACTTAACAGTTAGCAGGCATCAACTTATATGTTCTGCATTTCTATGAGAAATATGACAAAATAATATATGAAACGCCTTAGATAGATGGTTTTATTGAACTCATATGGCTGTTTAAGTACTCTCCGACGCTCGTACTCGAACCAGCAATACTTGCTTAGTAAAACACACTTTTTTAAATTAGTCGCGTAATTTACTATTATATTATTTATTACGTAGCAGCAATATATTATCATTTTACAGTTGCCATTAATTGTAAAACCTGCAGGTGAATAATAAGGGTAAAAGAAGATTGTAAATGATATACCCGTAAATATTTACTTGACTATTCAATTCACGTGTCATCTGTCAAGAAGTGACCAATGAAAATCCAAAATTTATAGTTTTTTGACCAATCAAAAAAATATCAGCGGATATATCTTCCTAGAAGGTATTCAACTGAGTACTTTAAACAAATGTAGTTTTTACTAGACAAAATAAATTTTAGTTTTCTGTTACTATAGAAATTGCGTAGTTTGTTGCTAGATTTACTAAAAACTAATTTGAAAAAATACTTTGGTTCATTGAATAGTCGCTCGAATACCATTTTTAGTTCAAGTTAAATAGATTATTTTTGCGGTGATGTCGCTAGCGCACTCGTCCTGATCGTACCGCAGCGCATTGGACATTCGTGATAACACCGTAGAAATACTCGACACAACTTTGACTACTCATGGTATTATAAGTGATAATTTAGGTCCTGTAAGAAAGCTTAAACTTGTTCTAAGTGTGAGACCGCAAATTGCTTTAATTTTTATTTAATTATGTATGAATTACGCTGCTTTGGTTTTACATAAAATATAAGCCAGGTGTTCTCGTACAAAAGGAAATAAGGAAACACGAATATATATACTGACATCTCCACTAATAGAAATACCAGCGCTGTGTAAAGTACATGTAAAACATCTTATATCGAGAGATCCAAAAAAAACTGTTCCTCAGCGGGCTGTGGAAATTCAACGTATGAATAATATGTTGGTGACACTGTACGTCAATGTCAAATTCGAGGTTATCAGGTTAGGTTTTCCGTCAGTTTTGACACAAAATGACGCAAATCCTAACCTGATAACCTCGAATTTGACATTGACGTACAGTGTCACCAACATATTATTCATACGTTGAATTTCCACAGCCCGCTGAGGAACAGTTTTTTTTTATCTCTCGATATGACTGGCCAGCGTTTTGAGTAGCAGTCGACTGATTAAAAATTCGTACATATAGCCATATTTAAAATTCTAACTACCCATTTAAAGCTGATATCTATAGGAACAGTTTTTTTTTTATCTCTCGATATGACTGGCCAGCGTTTTGAGTAGCAGTCGACTGATTAAAAATTCGTACATATAGCCATATTTAAAATTCTAACTACCCATTTAAAGCTGATATCTATAGTAACGTATCTATAGCAACACCGTTAGAAGCTACAATAGACGGTAAAGTAGTGTTTTCTGTTGAGTTACTATGCTTTGATAGAATTTCAAATTGGCAATGTCTTCCATTAGTATGGTAAATAGGCAGATGTTGCCGGTTCGCAGATTAAACAGTAATCAATAGGGGGAAATTACTGTTCCGCAAAATTTACTTATACAGTTCCAATTAAGCTTCAATGTTCAATACTCTACTATACCTATTCAATGTGATTCAAGTACGCGACTGTACAGTATTCGCTCATGATAAGAAATTCAAATACGCTACGAACACGCAAACACCAGACTTATTAAAGTAACTGTAAAAATTAAATACATTTTATTAAATGAAATTGCAATTAGATCAATTATTCATTACATCAGTAAATAATTTATTCGTAGAGAGTTGTGAATGGAATTTTGCACAATTACAGAATAACTTTTTAATAACTTTAAACAGAAGTTAAATATGTTCAAATATGGAATAATTTAAAGTGCTTCCCGGATAAGATTAACTAAAAGAACAGAAAGAAATTAACACATACGGAGACAGTACACACTAATTAGAAATTAAATATGAATAATCATATATTGAAATGGTTTTAAGCTCACAATTTAGCTCTGCTTGCAGTGCGAAATATTTAACCAAGTCAATAAACCACAGAGTTAAGGTATTTTATGTAATTGCAATTTAAACAGTAATAAAAGTATTAAATGCATTGGTAATGAGATGCAAAAAGCAGTAATTACAAGGATAAAGGTACGTATAAGCAAAGCATATTTCAGAAGATTGGAATTTGAAGTTTCAGTAAAGTAATATAATTAAAATGATAGGTTTGTGCATATTTAAAGCCAGACCAAATAAAATTAATTGACGCGAAGGTTTGTTATGTGCATACTGAATGAGCGTAGTTATTAATAAAAGTAAGGCTAGCGAAAAAGGCAAGCAATCTGGAAGGTAGATGAAAGCAAGATAAGGATAAAATAGAAATTGCAAAGAGCAGTCCAGAATTAGGCAACGGAAGAGAAGAAAAGCAAGTGACGTGAACTCGAATACCAGTGCAATAATTAAAAACAAAATACAAAAGCAGAGCAGTGATTTCTAAAACGTATGTGGGTAACGAGAACAATGTTAGCTATAAGCAATAAAGACAACTTTTAGATTTAAGTAAAATGTTAATATTAAGAATCATGTAGTCAAACTTTACTCCGTTTATGTGTATTTGTTATAAATTAATTTCCATTTAACATAAGCAGATCACGGTATCATAGCAACGTAATGGCTTTTTGTTAATAATAATGGAGAACAATTGAAATAAATTAGAAGCTTGTTGCCCCAAAATTTGTGCCCAACAAAATTAATGTTTTATACCAATAAAAAGTGTTATACCCTTAAAAAGTATACAGTTGTTTTATAGTCATTACCGTCCACTTGTGATATCGTTTGTGGCAAGTTCCGCAACCAAAATTTCATAAATTTTTCCAATCTGATCTCCGAGTGTGAACGGCAGCGAACACCTGAAAATTTCGTTTCCGGCCGAATTAAGCTGTGATCCCAGCTGTCAGGTTTCCAGCACATCAGAGGGGTCTGCAAGAGCATCCCAATCAACATCTACGGCCAGGAAAGCGGAGCCAGAAGCAGAAAACCGGCAGCGCCATTTGCGACCAACATCAGTTCCAGTTCGACGAGAATTTTCCGGGGTACGATCTAGCTATAATTGAGTGTTGACAGCTCGGGAAAGTTGTTGAACTCTGAGAGTAAATCCTACAGACGAAGCATATCGCATTTCCAAGAGTCCAGCTACGCCGTAATTTTCATAATCAGCAAGGCGTCATCAGATTTTGCGAAATTGGCGGATTTTCAAGCACGTCACACCTATAAACAAATTCGTGGCGGTTTGTTGAAAAGGGCGATAATTAAATCAATTTACCTGAGGTATCCTTGCTTCCTCACGAGTTAAACTATTGAACTTAACGTTGTTTTGCATTTACAACGTTCTGTGTTAAATATCAATTTAAGAGGTTGTGAATAATATGAACTAGAATCGCGCATATGAACTACTCACTTTTGAATATAGTCAAATTCTGATCCCACCTGAGAAAAGAATTTTTGTGCTTTTCCGTAAGCTAGTATAAAATATTGCAGGTAAATAAAATATAAGGAGCAACAATTAACCATTTTATTTGAATAGTAATTAATACATGTCCATTTTCATTAGCCTAGAAATTACTGACAGGCAAAGGTAGCACAATATAAATTAACCTGAGAATTGTGGTGATTTGCCCTATTTTAACCTATTAAATTTTGTCCAAAAATAAACAGTCAGTTCATCGCAATATATTAAAATTTATAAGAAACAAACTGGTAGAGATATTTAATAAAAACTCAAAAATTAGAAATAGGTTTAGTAAACTCAATTGCGAAATATAGAAACGCTGCTGATGAAATAATTAAAAATTTCAATAGAAACATATATCGGAGGACACGTTAAGGGATTAACAACAAAAGATGTGCCTAAAGAAGAGGACCCTTTGCATCTGTGCGATGCGGCTGCCTTAAATAAAACGCATTTAGCATTGACTATTTTTGTGTCTTTTACAACAATTACTCTGTATCTGCTGGGTGCGATTTTCTTCAAGGGTAAAGCTTGAGTCATGTGCAAATTATTACTTTTATCTATTACTCAGTACACATATAATCTGCATGTAAACTATCGTCTTCCTCTAACAAATAGTTTTTCAGTTATACCGGCAACAGGCAGAAACAAGACAGACAGGCAGACCTTCATCTAGGGACCCTGAAACGTGACGATTTTAAGAAATCTCGGAAGGTGCTTTTTCGCGATTACAATACTTCCTTCGTCTTTTAGACGTAGGAAATATATAAATACCACACAATTAGAAGAAATAATAATAGTATCTGAGAAATAGACTCAATATTTACTCCTACGTGGCAGGAGTACGGTGGATTTTTGTCATACTAGTGGTACGGGTGGGTAAATTTACATTCTCTATAAAAAATATTTTAAATTGGTAGAGTTGAGGAATTAGCGCAAGACTGATCTTTTAATTATTATTTACTTTCAATGTACCTAATATTTAAATGTGAAGCACTTCTCAGAATCCATTTTTTAGCTTTTTAGTTTTTATTACCTTTGAAGTATGAAGTATTTTCATACTTTTGAAATAATAGTGTTACTTATGATTGGTTGCCACCTTGAAATATGAAAACAAACAAAATTATATTTTTTGTTACAAAAAATAAGAAATGGCTATAAACTGAAAGATCATTCTGAAATTGTTACGTGACAATGGCGATTTAGTAAACGTATTGATAACTTTCGCTGCTTCTACAGCTCTTTTGTTGACATCTGGATAATAAATAAACATATGAAAAAAAAGATCAACGCAACCGATATGGAACTCTGGAGAAGGAGTTGTAGACTTACAAGGATGGACAGGGTGAGAAATGAAGATATAAATAGACGAATGGGAGTACAGAAAGACTTATACAGCTACATTGAAGAAAAGAAATTGACTTGGTACGGACACGTTAGAAGAACAGATAGAAAGAGGTGGATGGCGAGAGTAACAGATTGGAGCCCTATAGGAAGAAGAAAGGGAGGTAGGCCACGAAATAGATGAGGCGATAGAACAAGAGACCTGGAGCAAGGACAGTGGCAGGATAGAGATCAATGGAGAAAATGGTTGAGAGAAAGAAGACAGCGACAGCTGTAGATATCCTACATATATATAGCAATGTACCTTATTAATGTTGAGTCTCCTTTCAAGGGATATAAGCTCCAACTAGAAACTTTCGTAGCCGAACTCATAAAGGTTTTCGTTTCAATATGAAAAAGCAAAACGGTAAAGATTATAAAGAAGCGGTCGTAAAAACCATTTGGCAACCACAGTGCCAACATTTGGTAGATAAGTGTAAAGTAAGATATTTATAAGCGGGTGAAATAAATCATTATGTACGGGTGCTATTTTTGTTTTGTGGTAATTATAAGGAGCGTATAATAACATTTCACTCCTGTGTGGTATACTACGATTTATTTTACAGTAGCGTATTTTCTAGAATAAAGTTCTAAAATGATAGAAACTGTCAACTGTCATAGACAAAAGTAGTGTATAATGAAACATTTTAGTGACTTGTGAGCGGATGGCTCAGCGAGCAAATGCTCGTCTTTTAGGTGGCCGACCCCGGTTCGATTATTGGCAACTGTAGAAAAACTTAAAGATCGTACGCTCCCCGGCTACGACGCTAACACCTGTGGTAGTGGTTAACCCACTAACAAGGAAACTGTGTTACGTATAAAAACGTATTTGGCGCCAGAAAGTATTTTAGTGCATAAATCTTGATCATGTATACATTTCTTTATTTGAACGCCGTAATTGTATAAACGTAGCTTAATCGACCGCTCGCATATTGCGCCGCTAATCTGTTATCTGCTTTACCGGCAAACTTCGCGGAGCCTTTCCTGACAGCCCTCGCATATTCTAATAGCTTATCTCGTCCTGAAGGCGTCTCTGTTTCACCTTTTCGAGGTATAACACGTCCTGCAGCGGTTTGAATAGTGTTCCTTTTTCATACGTGGCCTCGACTTAGCGAGACGCTTGTAATGGAGCTATTGTTCTCCCGGGAGTTTTAAAACTCGCTTACTTTGAGGAGGCGTGCTTTGCCTCCATCCTGGAAGAACTATTTAATTGTGGGCTACATCGCCTAAGAGATTTGCCGGTGATCTCTGCAAGCATCTTTAAATGTCTGCAGTATAGTTGTAAGAGCCCGTCTGGATGCTATTTAATCAAGCACTGCAGAAGCCCAATCTCTCAGATAAGTAACTTACGACCTAATAAACTGCGTCGCAGTCCTGTAGAAGCTGGAAAATTATACCTTCTTGGCGTAGCACTCTGACGTTCCTGTTGTGTCATTTAATCGGATCACCAGGCTAGATTTTCTTTAAAGCTCAGCTGATGCTAAACTGGGTTAATGATACTCATACTGCAAGCTTTAGGTGCATTATTGAATTAAAATGGAGCTGTCCGTAATTTACTTTTTTACTGGTTTGGTGCACCTTTCGCCTTTAAGACATCTTGTACTGGCTTTTATATGCAACGTTTGCCTAATACACTCAATACACTGTCGATGCCAATTATGTGTCTGATTTTGTTACTGCTACCTTTTGTATTTCAGATATTGTACTATTTCCTGCTGCGATTATTCAAGCTTAGAAGTTCTCGGCCTGTCTGCGTGTATTTTTTGTAATGAAAGACGTGATGGCGTTCATTGTATTTGGTAGTAACATTATTTAAAGAACTTCACGCCGTCTTCACTGAGTCTAGCTTGGCAACGATATTATATAATCTGGATGTCCCTTTTTAAATTAAATTTCGATCGTACATAAAGTACAGTACTTCGTTTTATAGCCCTTAATACTCCGCACCTAGTACTATAACGTTTATACCAAGAGCCAAAAACGCCTCTTTTACGATCTTGCTACATAAATAACTATTTCCTAACACCTTATTATGACACTATATTATAATATTATACCGATTTCAATCTATATACAGGGTGCTAATTAAGCACATAGACAAACTTTAAGGGGTGGTTCCTTGATCAATTCTAAGATAAAAAGTTCATACAAACATGGGGCCTAAACGGCTTCGTTATCAAAGTAAAGGGTGTTGAAGTTTAACCAAAAAACTTTTTTCAAAAACTTGGTGTAGGTTAGTATTTCATAAAGTGCATTGTTCGGTCAAAATGCATTTAATTTATTTTCACCAGTGGCGTGCATCGGGGCCACCGCAGTTACCTTATTTTAGAAAAAGCTGGTACGCCACTGTTTTTTAGCCAAAAGTTTTGTAGCTATTGTAAGATTTTTGTTATTAAATAATATTTTTTAAAACTTCTTTAAGCTGTATTTTGAAAACGAAACCGTTGAGAGCTCATTAAAGTCCAACGAACGAAATTGCAGTTACAGATTTTTCCGTTTTTCTCGAAAAAGATTCATTCTATCAAAAAAAAAAATAAAAAATACGTCTCTTGTATAGTTTCAATGGATGAAGCTAAAAAAACTTGTCGTATTGACTAAACAGTGGCGTACCAGATTTGTCTAAAATAAGGTAACTGAGGTGGCCACGATGCACGCCACTGGTGGAAATAAATTAAATTTATTTTGTTCAAACAATGCCACTTTATGAAATACTATGATACACCAAGTTTCATTAGAATACCTCGAGGCGTTTTACAGATTTTTGAAAAACATTTTTTTTGTTTAAACTTCAACACCCTGTATCTTGAAAACGAAGCCGTTTAGGTCGCATGTTTGTATGAATTTTTCATCTTAGAATTGATAAAGGAATCACCCCTTAAAGTTTGTCTACGTACTTAATTAGCACCCTGTATATAAGACTGAAAGTCCTGCCTCACTCACTCACTCATTCATCAACGCTCAGCCCAAACCCTTGCGCCTAGAAAGCTGAAAGAGGTTCCTTTTATGATGTATACAAGGAATAAGGAAGGATATTTCGAATTCAACCCCTAAAGGGGTAAAATAAGGGTTCCAATTTTGTATGAAAAAATAATATTAAATAGACATTTCGACTTAAAATTTCGTAGGAGTACTCCTAAAAACAAATAAGCAAACACATATTCCGTGATTTTCATAAAATCAACCCCTTAGGGGGTGAAATGGGGTAAATAAGCCTAAAAATCGTTATAGGTGTCGTTATTGAGGTTTTTTGGGACGTTGATTGTGAAAATAGCATTTGAAATTTGGCAGGTAGATTCCTCATAGGGAGTAGGCGTCCGCTAAGAAAGGATTTTTGAAAATTCAACCCCTAAAGGGGTAAAAAAGGGGTTGGCATTTTGTAAGATCAAATTTTGAACTAAGTCATTAAAATTTTTTGGAAATTTGTCCCCTGAAGGTAAAATAGAAGATGACGGGACGGAACGGGACGAGACGGGACGGGACGGAACGGGACGGGACGGAACGGAACGGGACGGGACGGGACGAGAAGGGACGGGACGGAACGCGACGGGAAGGGACGGGACGTGACAGGACGAGACGGGACTGGACGGGAAGGAAAGGGAAGGGATAGGATGCGATGGGAGGGGAGGGGAGGAGAAGGAACGGGGCGGGACAGGACTGGACTGGACGGGACTGGACGGGACGGGACACTCAATTGATCTGTCATTTTGACTTTTCAGAGCTGTCAATACAAAACTTACGTTTTCTGATATTGATAAAAAAAATTATGGAAGTTGAGGAAAAAACTCACTCGGCCTGGCGACTCGAGAGCTCAATTTTTCTCTCGTGGATAATTTTTAATGCAACACATTTGTACTATAAGTTACTATTATTGACACCTAGTCGTTACTTTGGATTACAATGTAAAATGTCGAGAAAACTCAATAAGAACAATATTTTGAACTCCGAATTCCGGATAGCAAAACAACAATTTAACTGGATATTTAAAAAACTGTCCTTGTAGTAAAAATAACATTTCCAATTGAACAGCATCGACAGGTAAAGAAATAAGAGTAACACGAAACCACGAAAAATTTATAATTATTCAAATCGCTGCTATGCTGTTTCAAATCTAGCTGAGGCCACTGCCAGGGAAAATCAAATTGAAAACATAACAGAATATGGTAGCGTATTGTTTAGAAAATCATATTTGAAAATAAGTGCAAGTACCCTGAGTTAATGATAGAGACCTGTTTACCAAAGCGAGCAGTTTAGTGACAGTGAAAAAGCAAACAAGATTTATAATAATTATATTTTTAATAATTACCATTATTGCTATAATCTAAACTAATCGAAATGGTATTTAATTGACTTATTTTTATTACTAAATTTTTAAAATAATGTGTCCATTTATTTTCATATCCACAGCAATCAACTCAAGCGTTCTTTCAATTGCATAAAAGCTAACAAATGTAGGGGTATTATTGCAAGGGCTTTTAAAAAGTTTTCGCAATTTCCTGATCGTAAGAAATTGTATAGCAATTTGCAACCTATTGGTCAAAATTCGAAAATCCCAGTGTTGTGATTGGTAAAAATATAATGAGCAGAATAGTGCGATTAATAACTTGCGAAATCCGAGCTCTAAGATTAAAAATCGACCTAATTCAAATAATGAAAGAATTCATATGGCTTGGATCATTAATCCCTAGTTAGAGTTGCTGTGAAGCAGAAATTAAATGGGAACTCTTACTTCTTTTATTGGCGTAGAATGGTACACCATGAAGGCAACAGATAAACACCGAATGGATAACTTCGAAACTTGGTATTAGAGGCGGATGCTCATGTATTCCTTGAATGGCACGAAGAACTAAGTTTTTAATTCGAAACGAATTGGGTATTCGCAACCGATTATCTACTATCTGGTGACATCACAAGTTGAAAGAAGATGAGACGGCGCAAGCTCCTTAACGAAACTTCGATATACTGTTAGTTGGCACGTAGTGGTTTTTTTCTATGCGGTCTTTGGGATACATTCGGTTTCGTAACCGTTGAATCGGTGCTTTCAGTGACGTATGACATTCATCATATGGATATATGGTATATA